>JAEQBA010005025.1:0-26848 GCA_019434445.1 Phalangium opilio | reverse complement strand
CTCTAGGGGCGAATCGTGAGCAGATTTCCGCTTTCAGGCTTCATGCATCATATAAAAACAATATGCCTAAAATGTTCCCTTAAGCTTTAATAGAAACAAATTTTTGTTAAACAGCAGCAATCAAATGAAAAAGTTTCTGTATGGCTCATAAATTATTTATTACATTATTATGCAATTTAACATTTATTTCTATATAATAATAATAATTAAATCAATTTATCTTGTAAACATTGATGAAATAATTGATGGTCTGATTCATTATTATTATTATTATTATTATTATTTTTTGATAACTATAAATTTTAACAACTTTTGTCAATTTTATTTTACATTCAGTTTTAGGTTTTACTTTTTTAATTATTTTTTAATCTGAAGTCTAATACATCATCTATTTACACACCAGCATGCATACAGAAAAAACACTCACGTAAAAATTAAAAACTGCACACACCCACAAAAAAAATAAAAAACTGGGAGAGCTTTAATTTATTTTTTATTTTTTTTTTTATATATAGTTAATATGGTAAAAAAATTATGGAAAACGGTTTCCTTGAAACATTCAAACTTATTTTTTTTTTATCCCCAAAACGTTTTTCAGTTTTTGGCGCTTCACAAAATAAATTATGCATTGTTCAAAGTATATAATTGTGTTCTCACTGAGAAATAATTTTTTTCTTTTTACTACCCATTCGTCAAAAATTTGTCTTTCAGTTTCCATTGGAGCCTTTGTACTTGATTATCCACTTATTTCATCACATTGATCGGTAAGGACCCTTCATTTTCAAGTACTGCAAACAAAATTGATTTCTTATTAGTAAAATTACAATATCTTGAATTAACAATATATATTAAAATCCATAAAATTAAAATTAAAGGAATACAGACGTTGTTTGGAAAATTATCTCAAATCGAAAGAAAACCTTACATTTTTGAAAGTTTAAACTCTTCTGATTCCAAAAATATGCTTGATAAATATGAGGGAAAACACAGAAAAAACACTTCGAAAACTTGAAATTTGGGAGGCAAAAGCAAATTTGCGGAGAAGATTTTTGGCTGGTTTTTCTCCTTGATACGTCACTCACGGCATCCCACGGTAAAACCAAGAGCGAGCGCTATAAGCAAGTAGTCCACTAAGCCTTGCGAAACCGTTTCGTTAACGTAACGTAACGTATCCAAATACGAACAGAACGCCACCTGATAACGTTTCTTAAACAATGCTTTCGGACTTAGGTAATGGGCGCCCTCTTTCGGATGATTTACGAACTTAAAACGGTAACGATACGGTTTCGCAAGGCTAAGTGGACTCAGGGCTTTAGACTCCCGACGTCTACTAATGCCGCGCGAATCTGAATAAAATAGGCTTAACGCGGCGACATCTAGAGATAAAATTTCTCCTCACTACGTCATCAAACGAAACAAAATTTTAACTAGGCTTTTTCCAAACACAATACTTTGATTGCAATTTTATAAATTGCTACGAAACCAAATAAAAAAGTAAAGATATCATAATAAACTAGATTTTTCAAGGATTTTTTTTTCGCATTTTAAGTTTGTGCGTGACGAAAATTATGTCACTAACACTTTAAGTTAGGTTTGTAATCCCTAAAAACATAAATTGATAATCTAATTTAAGTTCACATTTCTGCCTGTCATCCGTCTCACCCCAACCCGGTATTAAATTATATGAGCCCCGAAAGCCTTCCCTTTAGTGTAGTCTTACTGTAGGTTTTCGTTGCATAATTTTCTCCTCCAAAATTTTTACAAGACTATGATCGCTTAAAACATGGATTAACTAACGCTAGGGAATAGGGGTTGTTTACTAACTGTGTTGCTATTGCCAACTACATGTTCCGAATCATTGCTTGATTCCCCTCTTCATTCCCCCAATTCATTGTACCAAAACGGATGCAGATATAGCGCCATCTCTAGACAAAATAAATAGAAAAGATGGCGGCGCCCAATTTAGGCCGTATTTGAATTTTGACGTCATAGAACACGTGATATTTGGTCCAATTTTCTTATAACTTCCTGTTAATGATAGTAGCTGCTGCTAGGGGGCGTTTGGAACATTCATGTTTTATCTTTTGGGGGGGAACAAACTATCCCTAGCGTTAGTTAATCCATGCTTAAAACAACCATGGTAAAAAACTTGTACGTCTTTTGCCCTGTTTTTCTTTGAAACTTAAAAATATCAGTAGCGATAGAAAAAGACCATGATAAAACGCGACCCCAAACTAAAAAATGCCCCCCCCATGAGCGACGATACCAGGGAAAGAATAATATCTATTGAATTTTTGGACCCACATTTTTCTTACGCGCTGAAGTAAAGCAAGGGAGCAGGAGTCGTTCCATCAAAGACCTAATGATGGACACTTATAGAAGATTATCTGCTTATGGTAAAAATAAATAAAACTTAAAAAAAAAACTAAAATTTGTAATGGTTTAAAAATTACAGCCTTTAAAACGTTTCCTGAACAGGAGCAGACGATACAAGAGCTAAATGCACCTTTGTTGTTAATCGGCACCCATATTGTCAGCTACATCATGGATTAACTAACGCTAGGGATAGTTCGTTCCCCCCAAAAGATAAAGCATGCATGTTCCAAACGCCCCCTAGCAGCACCTACTATCCCTAACTGGAAGTTATAAGAAAATTGGACCAAATATCACGTGTTCTATGACGTCAAAATTCAAATACGCCCTAACGCCGCCATCTTTTCTATTTATTTTGTCCAGAGATGGCACTATATCTGCATCCGTTTTGGTCCAATAAATTGGGGGAATGAAGAGGGGAATCAAGCAATGATTCGGAACATGTAGTTGGCAATAGCAATACATGGGAAACACAGGTAGTGAACAATCCCTAGCGTTAGTTAATCCATGGCTACATAGATATATCGCGGCAAGTTAATAACTCATCCGAGTTATTAAGTCGGCAATTTATGTAAAGACCTTTTAGACGATACAAGTTTTTGACTCATTTGAGGTGAGTAATCTAGGTGGGTCGTGTGAATAGAAATTGGACAAGTTGAATCACCAAAATTAGAAATTTATCAACGACCAATTTTTGTGTAGTTGGGTCAAATGTTACATCGTCTGAAAAGGCCTTTAGTCACATATTATGCTGTAGAGATTTAATGATCCCCCATTCACGATTCCCAAAAAAAAAAGAATTTGGCACTTCGGTTTCTCATTTCCCTCCACATTAAAAGCACTATTCCATTGGCGCCCTTTCTTTCCAGCTGCCCAGAAGGATAAACTTGCTAAGGCTAATTTTAGTTCAGCCCATACACATGAGTTAATAATAATAATAATAATAATAATCTAAGCTTTGCCTACGAAGGGATTTCCACACTAAGCCTGTGGCTTGTTTACAGGTGGGTCGCTTTACAATGCATAGAGGGGTGGTGGCTAGCCCCTATGCCACAGCTAACCGACAGCGCCCTATACTAACTACTACCGTTAACCTCAGCAAGTTTTGATGGAAAGGAGAAACCGGGTTAGACCGCGGAGGAAAACTCCTTTAACAAGCGGGGAGAGAACTTGCAAACTCTACGCAGAAGGATTTGTTCCCAGATTTTTCACCCGGTGCCACAGTCCGGGATCGAACCCGGGATCCTCTTGCTGCGAGGCGAAAGCGCTAACCGCTACGCCACCCCAAGTTCAGCTTGGTTCTTCCCTTTGTCAAGGACTCAAGGTAAAAAAGGGTCAGTTGACTAAATAGCGTACATGGGGCACCAATGTAGGAGAGCTCTGCTTTAAAAGCAAAATCAGAATGCTAGCAGCTGTAGCGTAGAAGCTGGCACTCACTCCTAATAAGTGTCAATTACCATATACATAACATAAGGTTATAAGATATGTTCCATTAGTATGACACTTCCTATACTTCGTAGTTCTAGAGAATTCACTACACGCGGTTTTACAATCAGGTTTTATGCAGCTTTGGAAAACAAATTTCCCTGAGATTTCCAGGTTTTTCCCCATATACTTCCCTGAGTTTTCCAGGTTTTTCCCGTATATGGAGCAAATGTTAACGAGGGAGGGGGGGGGTAAATATGACTATAACATACTCAAAGAACATCCCCGTATCTCTAGTAGAACCAGAGTTATGAGCCTTCAAAGTATAGTGTAATGTTAATCCTATGGAGGGTATGTTTACGAACATTTTGCTTAATTTCTCAGCCACTGTTTGAAGCAAATTTCCCTGATTTCCCTGAATTTTACTAAAAATTCTAAATTTTCCTGAATTTTTCCTGAGGTTTTTGTCAACTATTTATTTCCCTGATTTTTCCAGGTTTGTATGAACCCTGACAATCCATCTTCCTATTTATCCTGTACTAAGCCTTTGACAGTGCCTCGCCAGGCGTGCGTCGCTTTACAAGAAGCTATGACCTACCTCCCTCACTTCGTGACAAGCTCCAGTTTGTAAGTTACCAGTGACAAACTTATGGAACATATCTTATGAACTTATGGTAATAATAAAAATGTAGACGTAAAAAGTGAAACTAACTTGAATGACAAGAGATGGTCCTCCATTGACAATATCCTGGGGTATTTGAGACAATGGACAGTTTTCAATACTCATTATTTGCAGATTTGTGCACAAAGCGAGCTCAAATGGCAGACTGTGAAGGTTAGGATTATCGTTTATGTAGAGTGACTCGAGCTTTTCCAGCGTTCCAATTTCTTCAGGTATGTAATTCAAATTGTTTTCTCCCGAACTCAGGAAAGTTAAGTTGGACAGGTGACCAATGGCTCTAGGTAAGCTGGTTAACTGGTTGCTCTGCACAATTAATCGCGTTAATGACTTCAAAAAACCTGTACAAAAAAAAAGAAGAGAGAATGCATTAGGAAAATATTCTACAACATTAGGTTGAACACAGTCTAGCTTGTGATTATCAAATCATTTTAAAAATACTTGATCCCTTTACTTAGCGGATGATACACCATTTTGGTCTTTGAATGTGCATTTATTTCATTGGTAGATCCCGCCATTTGAGAATATAAGGCCCAAGGCTTACTTTTAAGAAGAAGGAAACCCTGTCCATACAAAGAGGGTATGAATTTTGACCCTCCCTCCAAACCTAGGCGAGCCAATGTAAACAAGAAAGATGGCCGCGAGCTACGGACGTTGAGAAGGGTTAAGCCAACAGTGTTAGAAAAAAAGGTGTTTCATGGGTGTTCGGAAATACCTTGAGGTGTTTATACACTCTTTTTGGAGTGTTTTTTAACTGAAATGGTGTTTTCTTCGTAAAAAGGTGCTAGTTGACTCTTTTAAGGTATTTTTAAGGAGATTGTGATACGTAGACACACCTTTAGGTGTTAATAGACCCTTATTAAATGGTTTTTTAAACGGAAATAGTGTTTTTAATATATATCTGTTCGAATGGTGCGAATAAACACCTTTGGGCTTTACTTTACACATTTTAAGCTGATATGGTGTCTTTTTAAGTGAAAGGTTATTGATATGAGCTTAGAGGGAAATAATCTACTAATTCTACCTGCACAGTGAAGCATCCTAAAAATAACCCAAAGATTTTAAAAATCTAAATTATTTTACATTTCTTAGGACTAGCTTATTCTAATATTTGAAGGAATTTATACTTATTTTGATTTTTCAATCATTGGAAAATAATTCTCGATGAGTTCAATATGCTGGAATGTCTTGGAATTAGAGTAATTCATAAAATTATCACTTGAATTTCCCCTTGACACAGGTTTTTATCTCTCCGAGTGACGATGACGTCACGGAGAGGTATTACACTGGACGTATCTGTGTGTCTAAGATGAATCAAAGCTTTATAGCTACCCAACTACTAAAAGAATCGTAATGCCGAAAAATATTTAAAATATTTCCATTTAATATTCTGCAAAAAGAAAATATTATCCTTTTGGAAGAGATCTTATCATCCTACTCGCTTTATATTAACTTTGATATGCGTGTTGTGTCTTGATTCAGATGCAATCTTCATTACTCGTTCTATATAAACTCTCTTTTTTGTCATTCCAAAGAAAGAAGTTTATCTTAAATAATTAAATAAATATAAGTGCTATGAATTATTTTAATTGTCAGTATTTTATGTTAATTATAATTAGGTAGGTTTAAGAAATTTAATTCCTAAAATGATTTTAAACATAGCTATCTATAAAGTTATACTTCTAGGAAACACCTATATCAGAACTTTTGTAAATTTTGGGTATATAAGGTGATTGATTCACACTAAGAGATAAGAAATGCGCAATTGCGTGAACCTATGGTGGAAGCTCTGCCATTAGGAGGCTAGACGTTTCTCGTGTGGACGTGTGGCGTATGTGGTGTACACGAAAGACTAGTGCATGGTGTTGTTGTTAGAAACCATTAAATACCGGTTAGCATTGGGTAAAACAATTGGTTGTTAGACAGCAGATGAAGGTGTAACGGATAGTTAATGATTGACGTTAAATAAAATGGATATAGCAACGAAGTAACATTTTCCGAGTTTCTGTATACTGCGAACGCGTTCCGGAAATTACGAACACGTTTGCTTCGATTTGCCAACTGCGAACGCGGTGACAGACAGACCCACAGACACGTCCAGTCACTCGGAGAGAGGTAAAAATTCTACTTCATTACTCTATCGCCACACTTGTTTTTCTAATGGTATATACCACATACACGCTAATCTGTACTTATTGTCTTCTGACAACACCATCATATAGTCTTCTGTGTATACCACATACACGCCAAACTGAAACATTGGCTTCTACTCCATTAACATCGTTGGGATTAAGATGTACGCGCGATCGGCTTAAGTTAAGAGAAACGACCAGCCTCCCAATGGCAGCGCTTCGACCAAAGGTTGACGCAATAGCGCTTATTCCTACCATTTGTGAATCAATCGCCTTATATACCCTAAATTTCCAAAATTTGTGAAAACGGTTTACGCTAGAAGTCAAACGTCAACAATAGCTATATTTAAAATCATTTTAAGAATTACGCTTCTTTAAACCACTTAACTAGAATTAAGGTAAAATACTGACGATTAAAAAAATTAATATCATTTATATTTATTTAAATATTTAAGATAATTTTCTTTCTTTGGAACGACACAAGTGAAAGTTGATATAGAACGAGTAATGAAGATTGCATCTGAGTCGAAACACTACACGCATATCAAAGTTAATATAAAGCGAGTAGGATAA
The DNA here is from genome assembly GCA_019434445.1 of Phalangium opilio. NCBI lineage: Eukaryota > Metazoa > Arthropoda > Arachnida > Opiliones > Phalangiidae > Phalangium > Phalangium opilio. The sequence goes on along the minus strand of JAEQBA010005025.1, from coordinate 19,666 downwards.
AATTATCTCTTACAAAACCATAACATTTTCTTATTGTAGAATATTAAATGAAAATATGTTAAGTATGTTTCGGCATTACGATTCTTTAAGTAGATTTGTAGCTATAAAGTTCTGTTTCATTTCAATATTCAAAGAAGATCTTTTATATTAATATATCAAATTTGGTGTTTACTTTTTAATTCAGCTTTACTACATTTATATACAGGTTAAACTTGAAACTTAACTTTCCTAGTTTCAATAAATGTTACTTCGAAATGTTTTGGTAAGCGTTGTTTAGATTGGTTCCTTGAATTCGTGTTTCTTTGAGGAGGTCTTGACGGTTCACAGAGAGCCGAAAATTAAATACACATTTAAATGATGTAAATCAGGTCCTTAAATAGAACTATTGAGGATATACAGTAAAGGTTAAACCAGGTCTTAATTAAATAAATGAATCCCTGGTTAAACGTAACCATTTCACACGCATATCAATTCTTACACGGTTGAATAAGGCTTACAGCAGAAAAAACGTTTACCCTTAATCCACTGGATTTGAGCAGCTATTTTGATAGACTAATCTATGGTAACTCATGTGTTTTGAAAAAAATAGTTTCAAAAAACACCTTTTACAGAGTCTATAGACACCTTTCTGGTATAATTATAATACTCTATTAAGAATGATGGTTTAAACCTAACAAGAATTAAAAAGCACCAACGTCAATGGAATTTAAAAACACCAAATTAGTCTCAAAAAGACCTTTTTTTAAAGGGTTTATTAACACTTTTTCTGGTATTAATATACACCTCTATTCGAAGTGATTAAAACACCTCACAGGATATAAAAAGCACCTTCAGATAAGGTATTATTTCGCACCGTTTTGAAAGGTGCGTATTGACATCCTCTCGAATGGTGCTTTTAAACACCAATAGGGGTGCTGCTGGGGATGCATTAGGAAACACCTCTAAAGGTGTCAAACAGTTCCATTTTTTTTAACAGTGAAGGATTATTTTAAAATGTAACAAAGAGAGTATATTCTCTTTGATTTTAAATAATCCTTGGTTAAGCCTCGGTCTTTTGTGTATCGAGTCCGAGCGACGGGAGTTTCTCAAGCGTTTGCAAACCTTATTTCAATTTTTATTTTTACTATTTTCTCTATTTATATTAACTATTATGTGGAAAATATTCAAAGAAATAGGCCGGGAAAGAAGAAAACGGACGCCTTCTTTAAAACACGTGACGTCAGAGATTGTTTACATAGACTCGGTATGCGCGAAAATTGTGCGCGGAGCACTAGTACGGTTATGTGACATCTAGGCCCTAGAGGCCTAGTCTCTACTCCTTCTACAATACACATCCGTGGAAACTCTGACTACTGCCTCGCCATGTTTAGAGACGACTGCTAGCCAGAAACCCTTAGGGTTGGTTCAAGTAAATGGTAATTACTTTTAAATATGAGATCATTTTTCCCCTTCTATTTTTCGAAAAAATAGCCGTTTGCATTTTTGTTACATTATCCTCGCGTGATAATTACATACGGTAATTTTTTTGGCTCATGGTTTAATGACGCCGAAGACTTAAAGGAAGGGTGAAGAGGAAAATCAAGTGATTTTTTATCGATTCTTCTTCAGTCTGCATAGTGAAACATTCAGGAAATACCTCCGAATGATATTAAAATGCAAATGAGGAGCGTGCCACGAGAATTTTGTTAATAAAAAGGCAGGCGACCCGCTGGGAATTTTCAAACCTTAAAAATTGCTACTCGGGTACCGCGATTCAGGTACTAAGCCAGAGCGTTTCGGGTATACCCGTCATCGGGTACTCGCACACCCCTGATAAAAACATATCTTTCATATTCAGTTCATAATAACCTTACAGAAACTGTGGATTTGCCACTTCTGTGCAAAAACCATATATACTGAAGGGTTCTGCGATGGTCTGCACAATTAAGGCAAGAACAATAACAACAAAAATTGTGTATTGAAAAAAAATAAATAAATAAATAAATAAAATTACCGAATTTCCATATTCTTTTTAACCAAAGGGCGGGTCACGTGGTTCCCCAAACACGTTGGTTTTCCTAATGAACTCTAGTTTTGGTTTGGTGAAGGCTAGTGGGTGGGATTTATAAGTCCACTTATAAACCCCGCCCACAAATGCCTTCGTCAAGCCAAAACTAGAGTAGGACAGGGTTCATACAACTTTTGGAAAACCAATTTCCCTGATATTTACAGGTTTTTACCCATATACTTCCCTGAATTATCCAGGTTTTTCCCGTAAATGGAGTATTCTATGGAGCAAATGTTAACGAAGGAGGAGGGGCGAATAGGACTATAACATTGTCAAAGGACATTCCCGTATCTCTAGTAGAACCAGAGTTATGAGCCTACAAAGTTTAGTGTAATGTTAATCCTATGGAGGGTATGTTTATGAACATTTTGCTTAATTACTCGGGCCCTGTTTGACGCAAATTTCCCTGATTTCCCTGAATTTTACTAAAAATTCGAAATTTCCCTGAATTTTACTAAAAATTCGAAATTTCCCTGATTTCCCTGAATTTTACTAAAAATTCAAAATTTCCCTGATTTCCCTGAATTTTACTAAAAATTCAAAATTTCCCTGAGTTTTCCCTGAATTTTACTAAAAATTCGAAATTTCCCTGATTTCCCTGAATTTTACTAAACATTCGAAATTTCCCTCATTTCCCTGAATTTTACTAAAAATTCGAAATTTCCCTGATTTCCCTGAATTTTACTAAACATTCGAAATTTCCCTGATTTTTCTGAATTTTACTAAACATTCGAAATTTCCCTGATTTCCCTGAATTTTACTAAACATTCGAAATTTCCCTGATTTCCCTGAATTTTACTAAAAATTCAAAATTTCCCTGATTTCCCTGAATTTTACTAAAAATTCAACATTTCCCTGATTTCCCTGAATTTTTTCTAAAAATTCAAAATTTCCCTGATTTCCCTGAATTTTACTAAAAATTCAAAATTTCCCTGATTTCCCTGAATTTTACTAAAAATTCGAAATTTCCCTGAATTTTACTAAAAATTCGAAATTTCCCTGATTTTACTAAAAATTCGAAATTTCCCTGATTTCCCTGAATTTTACTAAAAATTCGAAATTTCCCTGATTTCCCTGAATTTTACTAAAAATTCGAAATTTCCCTGATTTCCCAAAATTTTACTAAAAATTCGAAATTTCCCTGATTTCCCAAAATTTTACTAAAAATTCGAAATTTCCCTGATTTCCCTGAATTTTACTAAAAATTCGAAATTTCCCTGATTTCCGTGAATTTTACTAAAAATTCGAAATTTCCCTGATTTCCCTGAATTTTACTAAAAATTCGAAATTTCCCTGATTTCCCTGAATTTTACTAAAAATTCGAAATTTCCCTGATTTCCCTGAATTTTACTAAAAATTCGAAATTTCCCTGATTTCCCTGAATTTTACTAAAAATTCGAAATTTCCCTGATTTCCCTGAATTTTACTAAAAATTCGAAATTTCCCTGAATTTTACTAAAAAATTCGAAATTTCCCTATGGCGCTGGTCAAGTACCTAATTTTACTAAAAATTCGAAATTTCCCTTAATTTTACTAAAAATTCGAAATTTCCCTTAATTTTACTAAAAATTCGAAATTTCCCTGATTTCCCTGAATTTTACCAAAAATTTCCCTGAGGTTTTTGTCAACAATTTATTTCCCTAATTTTTCCAGGTTTTTCCTGGTTTTCCAGGTTTGTATGAACCCTGGTAGGAAAACCACGTGACCCACGCTTGGTGTAGGTTTCGTTTATCATGAAAATATATTTCACCTATTTCACTGGGTAATCCTTCTAATTTGTTCTCTTCTAGGTCGAGTGTACGTAGTTTTCGCAGATTTCCTATTGTAGTGGGCAGACGCTTGAGCAGATTGTTACTTAAAATAAGAACTTCTAAAGACTGCAAATGCTGAATATCTTCAGGAATTTTTGTCAGCTGATTAGTTCCCAGATTTAACTCTGTCATGTGCGTCCATGTGCCAATGTCTGGTAATTAGAAAGTAGGTTAGCAATGTCAATTAACCCCATGCAGTAAATAGATTACGCCTTCAAGTTAAAGGAAAGCGCGGCTCCATGATTACCCCTAGCATTCTGGCTAACCTTCTGGACACGAATTTTACCTTGCCAAAGGCAGGAACCAATCAGACCTAATGCACTAGTTCCCATTGGTTCCTGCCTTTGGCTTAACTAGCCTTTAGCAAGCTTAGCCATTGTGTAGCAGCAAAGCCATCTATAAGGGGCATCAACGGAGCCGCGCTTTCCTTTAATGATTTACCTAAAGGTAACGATGTCAACTGGTTATCTTTCATAATGAGTTTCGTCAAACATTTGGCACGAGAAAAAATTCCAAATGGAATTTTATTAATTTGGTTATGTTCCATGTTTAGCGTCTGAAAAACAGAAATTTCAAAAAGTGTAGAACAAAATAGCAATTAAAAACCAATCATCTATACTCCAGTGGTGTGCGAGTACTCGACTCGATAACAATATATTGAAATACTCGAGAAAGTTCCGAGTAGCTTTTCAGCTTCTTAAATACTCGAATCCGAGCCTTATAACTTTAGCAGGCGAAAATAAAAAACCCCTTGATAAATGAATAGAGCTATCTTATAGCGTTTTTCTTTGAGGTGATCCGAGCACTCCCGGAGCCCTCCGAAAAAATAATCGTCTTTCATTTGAAAAAAACGAACTGCTCCGAGACGGAGGCGCGTCTTACCCAGTCGCTCCCTCCCGGTTTGCTCCCGGATTGATCCCAACCGCACCGACTCTAGAGACGGAGCGAGCAAAATGGAGCGACTGATGACGTCACAAAACCACTCTAAAAAAACTTTTATCTTTCATTGGGAGGAACTACATTCGGTCCTCCGAGTTAGAGCGCTGACGTATGACGAAAATATGGAGCGATCTCGGGCGACCACATAGGAAAACGCTATCAGAAGCCTTATGTGACGTCAGCCATGCTATTTGCCCATAGAACCAAAACGGTACCAAACATGACCACCCACTGCCACACCTAAGCCTGTGACCTTTAACCTAGGCACTGACGTTACAACTGAGATAGCTCCATAAAGTGAATTTCCTATTGAAAAGTGACCATTTGTTTTCAAAATACCCCGTTTGAGTTTTAATTGTTCACTAACCAATTAGCAATCTTCTAAACTTGTTAGATATTACCAAAAGTAGATGAGGGGAAAAGTATGAAAATGGCCAAAAGTCACGAGTCATCAAAGTTGACCGTTTTATTGGCGTAGCTATACTGGGCCTGTTCACTCCCTTAAAAAAGGTCTTGTTTTAATTCGCGGTTACGCGGTTACCGTCGTCTGCTATTGTGTATGCTAGAACTTCCTCGATTTGTGTTTGTAGTCAGGACAGAGTAGCTGGTAATGTTTTAAAAGGTATTTGAAGGTATAATATGGATTTAAGTAAGGTTATCGAAGCAATAGAAGAGCGCATAAAACTAGATACGTTTAAAACAAATCTCGGTAATTTAGCTATAGCGCGAGCAGCTTGCGTCGTGATGCGCGTGATCGAGTGGGCTATGGTTCAACCAAGGAGCATAAATGTCTAAACTACTTTCATTCGCGAGTTTGCAAGTCCACCAGTCACTAGTAGACTAAATAGTTATTGGCGTAACTTTGATGTCCGCGTTTTTTAACACAGGCTCTATGGCCATTGTCATACTTTCCCTCTCATCCACATTTGCTAATACGTAATTGAAGTTTGAACATACGTGTTATTTTCTAGAAAATATGTCAAATTTGACCTAATCTAAATACTCGATACTCGTTAAGAAATGTTTTTGATACTCGGACTTGGCTCGAAAACGAGACTCGCACACCACTGCTATACTCACATGCAAGCACTTGATAAAGATTATTTATTACAAGATTTTAAAGCAAAGCGCGGGTCACGTGGATCCCCCTACAACTTGACTTTCCCCGCTGAACTCCAGGTTTAGCTTGACGAAGACTAGTGGGCGGGAATTTAAGTGCACTTATAAATTCCGCCCACAAACGCCTCCTATCTTCGCCAAGTCAAACTGGTGTTCGTAAGGAAAGTCAACTTGTAGGAGAACCACGTGACCCGCGCTTTGCTTTAAACCTTTTTAAAGGGTGAATGAAATGGGCAGGCCAAAAGATCCTTTCATAGAGCTATATCAGTTGTGACCAATGAGATAGAATACATTTAAACCTAGAGTTACAATTCAAATCGGCTTACCGCGAAACACATTGCTTTTATCAAGCACGTTTATCAAAACATGACAGCGCCATCTGTGAGCCTCTAGCGGAACTAATTACAGCTTTTACTCGCTTATTTGCAATCAGAAACATAGTTATGATTTTTATTTCATCTATTTATTAGATTAAAAAGACTAGAGTTTTTATTATTTAACTCGCGTATTTTACTTAACACGTTTAAAAAACCATCTTGACAGCTTGTTACGCAGATTATAGCAGCAGACGGTAATAAAAAACGTTCTTAGAGTGATTAATAGGTGGCGCCACCCGTATTTGATAAAGATTCATGCTCGACAAACGTCTATCGCGAAACATCGATCTCGAGATCCCACATTGTGACTCTAGGTTTAATACATATATTCTATCTCATTGGTTGTGAAATTAGCATTAGTGCCTAAGTAAAAGGTGCAGGGCTTAGCTTTGGCTGTGGGCGGCCATGTTTGATACCGCGCGGCTTTAGTTCAACGCAAGATAGCATGGGGTCACTATGGCTTCTGTGATAACTCTATCGCGATTAGTTTATGGTATTTAAAAAATTACACTCTTTGTTTATGAAAAATAAAGCATCAGACTTAACACATAAACTACTGAACCTTTGAAAATTTGTAAAACATTTATGGAAAGCGTTTGCTAAGTTTTGTTAATGCTTTTGATAACATTTTATCAACCTAAAATGATTAAAATAGAGTTGCCAGGTCAATTAATTCTCCCTCAGTTATAAAAGCCGGTTTTTTAGGGATGTCAAAAACCGCCCGGTTTAACCGAAAACGGGTTTTTTTTCAATTCCGGAGCACCGGTTTTTTCCGGTTTTTTTTTCAATTCCGGAGCACCGGTTTTTTCCGGTTTTTTTTTCAATTCCGGAGCACCGGTTTTTTCCGGTTTTTTTTTCAATTCCGGAGCACCGGTTTTTTCCGGTTTTTTTTCAATTTCGGAGCACCGGTTTTTTCCGGGTTTTTTTTTTCAATTCCGGAGCACCGGTTTTTTGCGGGTTTTTTTTCAATTCCGGAGCACCGGTTTTTTCCGGTTTTTTTTCAATTCCGGAGCACCGGTTTTTTCCGGTTTTTTTTCAATTCCGGAGCACCGGTTTTTTGCGGTTTTTTTTCAATTCCGGAGCACCGGTTTTTTGCGGTTTTTTTTCAATTCCGGAGCACCGGTTTTTTCCGGGTTTTTTTTTTCAATTCCGGAGCACCGGTTTTTTCCGGGGTTTTTTTTTCAATTCCGGAGCACCGGTTTTTTCCGGGTTTTTTTTCAATTCCGGAGCACCGGTTTTTTCCGGTTGTTTTTTTCAATTCCGGAGCACCGGGTTTTTCCGGTTTTTTTCAATTCCGGAGCACCGGGTTTTTTTCAATTCCGGAGCACCGGTTTTTTAATTCTTCGGTTTTAATCGGTTTTTTAAAATAAAAACCGAAAACCGAATCGGTTTTTTTTAATTCACAAAATTAAAAGATTTTCCTTTTTGTCACATAATGTTACTTAGCTTCGATTGGCTGCTAACAATCTACCACCATGGAGCAATATCAAAGGAGACATAGATGCGTATAATGCAATTTTAAAGGAACTTTCGTTCTCACTCCAAGAAAATTACTCCATCTATCGAGTAATTTTTCATTGGCCTATTCTAGAATGCCAATGGAAAACGGCATTATTTAACACCTATTGGTACTAACTACTCGGTACTAATATTTGGTCTTTGAGTTTACGTTGGAGTATCGCATTTTAAAACATTTATCATAAACGACCGGTTAAAAACCGGTTTTTTTGGCCAGTTTTTTGAATCGGTTAAACAGGCCATTTAAATATACCGGTTAACCGAAAACCGGTTTTTTTTTGGGAAGTTGACATCCCTACTGTTTTTATCAAGTGCACGAGTTTTTGTAAAACCACACTTACATAAATATTGCAGAACTGTGAAGGTCCACCGATAGGATATGAAGTGAAGGCATTTCGAGATAAAACCAAGGTAGCTACTTTGCTGAGACACGACAGCATTCCCTCCTAAAAATAACCATGAGAACGATCAGCATTGAACAACGGGCAGACCAGATTTTAAATTTGTTTCACTTACAGGTAGCTGTGAGATTGCGCTGCTTTCTACATTGAATTCCACAATATTGCAACATTTACTTAAACTCTTTGGCAATGATGCTAGCTGGTTATATCTATAATAAAAACACCGTATTAAAAATAAAGACCAAAACTGCGGAATTGATTCCACGCGTATCAATAAATACTACGTATTAGCAAATGTGGATGAGAGGGAAAGTATGACAATGGCCATAGAGCCTGTGTTAAAAAAAAAACGCGGACATCAAAAGTTTCGCCAATAACTATTTAGTTTACTAGTGACTGATTGACTTGCAAACTCGCGACTGAAAGTAGTTCAGACATTGGTGCTCCTCGGTTTAACCATAGCCCACTCGATCACGCGCATCACGACGCAAGCTGCCCGCGCTATAGCTAAATTACCGAGATTTGTTTTAAACGTATCTAGTTTTATGCGCTCTTCTATTGCTTCGATAACCTTACTTAAATCCATATAATACCTTCAAATACCTTTTAAAACATTACCAGCTACTCTGTCCTGACTACAAACACAAATCGAGGAAGTTCTAGCATACGCAATAGCAGACGACGGTAACCGCGTAACCGCGAATTAACACAAGACCTATTTTAAGGGAGTGAACAGGCCCAATATAGCTACGCCAATAAAACGGTCAACTATACGGCGAAACTCTGATGACTCGCGAGTCGACTTTTGGCCATTTTCATACTTTTCCTCTCATCCACTTTTGGTTTCGTTACTTATCATACCTGAGTCCAATTCGAGTTAAAGCTGTCAAATTTCCTATTGTTTCAGGTATGTCAATTAGTTCATTATGCTGAATATCCAAAGTGGACAGTTGAATGCAGTTGCCAATTTCTACAAAAGGAAATACTTACGTATAACATTTTTCTTCAAAACAAAAAATGGATAAAGAATGCATGCGCGTGAGGAAAATTGTTTTCACTCTATAGGATAGGCAACACCTCATTGACGCATTGCATCTCATTAATTTAAACCAGATAAACGATATTAAGAATTACACTGGAAACACGCTCGACCTATGTCTCGTAAATAACAAAAAAACCAATTTAAAATTAAACAATGACGAACCACTTGTTCCATTAGACAAGTACCACCCTGCTCTTAAACTACACTACACTCCAAAACACAATACCGAAAAAACATATCTAGACCACGAAGCCTATAACTACAAAAAAGGGGACTATTTAAAATTATATTCTACCATAAGGGATGAGAACTGGGCTCCGCTATTGGAATCCAAGGACCTAGACTTCTGTGTTAACTATGTAACAGTGTGTGTACAGAAAGCCATGAAAAGCTTCATCCCCTTAAAATCTATAAATACCGCAAGGAATAGAAATAGCAAATTCCCGCATTGGTATTCTAGAGACCTTGTAAAAATCCTGAAAAACAAGAAATACTTCCATAAAAAACAAAAGAGGACCAAAAACCACGAAGATCTAACAAAATATAAACAGGCCCGAGCAAAATCGAAATTATTGTTATCTCGCGATCGCAAAGCACACTCAATATCTATTTGCGAACAAGTACGTAGGGACTCCAAAAGCTTTTGGACATACGTAAATGGAAAATCCAAACCCAAAATCTCAAATATAACACTAAAGAAAGGCGATCAAATTTTAACCTCATGTAACGACATAGCGGAAGAATTCTCAAAGACGTTTTCCAATATAGCAAAGGATAATGCCGATTTCTTTTTCTTCTCCCCAAAAGAGAAGATAACTAGCCCATTTATAAAATGCACCATATCTGAAACAGATATACTATCAGCTTTGAAGAAAATGAGAGCAAAAATGTCATCTGGCTACGATGGAATACCGAACTTCACTTTAAAGTGATGTGGCAACCTACTGACACCCTTACTCATGCATATATTTAACCTCTCCTTGGAATTGGGCACTTTTCCCTCAGCTTGGAAGGAAGCGCTTGTTGCCCCAGTATTCAAGAAGGGATGTGCAGGTACTGCGAGTAATTATAGACCGATATCTCTCTTAAACACCCTAAGCATGATATTTGATTCTATAATGGGAGAGAAACTTTATGGCTGGTTTAAAATTAATTTTCCCGAAAATCAGCACGGATTTATTAAGAGTCGATCTATAGAGACAAACTTACTTAGCACATTGGAATATATTGCCCCAGTGGTTCACAAAAAGGGCCAGGTCGACATGATATACGTAGATTTGTCGAAAGCCTTCGACCGCGTGTCACATAGTCTTTTGGTACAAAAATTGAATTACTATGGCCTTTCCGGTAACATACTAAGCTGGGTAAAAAGCTACCTTAGAGACAGAAAAAACCGAATCAAGGTCAACGGGAAGAAAACAAATACAACCTATGACGTCACATGTGGTGTTCCCCAGGGATCGTCACTAGGACCACTTTTCTTTAATATCTACATCGCAGACATCCCAACTAAAATTAATAATTCTAAAATAACGCTATTTGCGGATGACAATAAATTAGGTAAATACATCAACAGCAAGAACGACTGCGTTAGTCTACAGGATGACCTTTACAACCTTCAAGATTGGTGTATAGACAACAATATCCCTATAAACGAGGATAAAACTATTGTCGTTTCATACACCCGCAAATTAAACAAGATTCTGTACCAATATGAACTGAACGGAAAAATCCTGAAGCGCGGAAACAGCGTGCGAGATTTAGGTGTAATCTTTGATTCAAAACTTCTATTTCACGAACAAATTGATTCAACAACGGCAAAAAGTTTTAGACAGCTCTGCCTTTCCCTAAAAATAGCCAAAAATATTAACTCGAAATATTGCTTTAGACAACTCTATTTATCCCTTCTACGACCTAAATTACTGTTTGGAGCAGTAATCTACAATAGTAGTAGTGCCTCGCAGAAATTAAAAATTGAAAGGATTCAAAGGAAATTCGTACAATTCTACCACATATATTTCTCCAAAGAACGCTTCTACAGCTATAAATCAGTTCTAAATCAACTAAATTTGCAAACAATGGAAACCATACTTATGAAAATGGACACAATATTCCTTAACAAATTAATAACAAACAAAATTGACTGCAGCGAACTTCTCGGTAAAGTAAACTTTTACGTTCCTAACCAAAGAATTAGGTCTAGAAAACTATTTCAACAAAATATAATTAAAAATACACCTATAAATAGAATGACTGAAATTTTTAATAAACATTTTAGTTGTTTAGATATATTTAAAGAAGGCGTACTAAAGTTGAAAAATTGAAATAATAGATCCAGGAAATTTTTTCCTTTTTTTATAAAAAAAAAATAATAATCCTTTGTTTTAAATTAAATTAAACTAACGTAACATAGGTAAAAGACGAAACAAATTTTGTGAATACAAACTGTGTAAAATCCCGTCAATACAACACATGTATCATTATTTTACACATTAAACTTTATATTTATTATTATTATTATTAATCCTATGGAGAGCATGTTTATGGGCATTTTGCTTAATTACTCGGCCCTGTTTGACGACAATTTCCCTGATTTCCCTGAATTTTACTAAAAATTTGAAATTTCTCTGATTTCCCTGAATTTTACTAAAAATTTGAAATTTCCCCGATTTCCATGAATTTTACCAAAAAATTCTAAATTTCCATGATTTCCCTGAATTTTACCAAAAATTCTAAATTTCCCAGATTTCCCTGAATTTTACCAAAAATTCTAAATTTCCCTGAATTTTACCAAAAATTCTAAATTTCCCTGATTTCCCTGAATTGTACTAAAAATTCTAAATTTCCCTGATTTCCCTGAATTTTACTAAAAATTCTAAATTTCCCTTATTTCCCTGAGTTTTACTAAAAATTCGAAATTTCCCCCTGAGGCTTTTGTCAATTATTTATTTCCCTGATTTTTCCAGGTTTTCCCGGCTTTCCAGGTTTGTATGAACCCTGTATTACAACTTTTAAACGATGGTCTGGATGGTAAAATGTTACGGAACATTTTTCCAAACAAAAACGTCCAACCACCCTTTTTGAAACGCCCTGTATATTATTTGTTGATATTTAAAGATAAAGTTCAGGTAACATAACATTATACCTTGAAAGAAAGGCTTTCTTCTTAATATGCAAGGAAAATGTTAAAAAAGAATAAATGATCTCTTAATACAAAACAATTAGCATAATTTAATTAGTCTTAAAACGAGGACTACTGCGCCATCCGCCATTGGTCGGGATTGGTTGAATTCTCACAGGTAAGGGTAAGGTAGGTTCAATTTAGCCCACGAAACTAAACCAATGGCGGATGGCTCAGTAGCTCTCGCTTATAAGACTAATTTATTTTATTAAGACTAATAATTTTTTTTAATATTTTTCCTTTTATATTTAGAAAAAGGCCGTTCTTTTAAGGTATAATGTTATGTTACCTGAACTTTTCCTTTATCCTACACAAATAGAGAATATCTAAGCCTATTTAAGACTAAATACAAGAGCAGTTAAAGGGAGGGTGAAGTAGAAAATCAAGTGATTTTTCATCGATTCTTCTGCAAATTATAAGACCAGTCTGCATAGTGAAACATTCAGGAAATACGGTCTCCGAATGATTTTAAAATTAAAATTGGTTCAGATTTTAAGGATAATTAAAATAAGCCCCTCTGACCAATCGCGTAACGCCCTGCCTATTTGTTAACAAAATTCTCGTGGCACGTACCTTCCATGTCAAATGAAATTTATCGCGAGCTTTGATAAAAATTGCGCGTGATGTGACAGAACGTGCCATAAAAAGGCAGGGCGTTACGTGATTGGTCGGAGGGGCTGATTTCAAATTATCCTTAAAATCTGAACCAAATTTGAATTTTAAATTATTCGGAGACTTTATTTCCTGAATGTTTCACTACGCAGACTGGTCTTGTAAATAGTAGAATAATCGATAAAAGAAATAACTTGATTTTCCACTTCACCCTCCCTTTAAAATAAACAAACAATAATAATTTATCACATACAACTAACGACACCATCAAAAATTAATTACGAATTAAAAATAATAACCAAACTTACATAGTTCAATTTATTATGCCTCAGATCGAGGACTCTGAGTTGCTTCAGGTTAGCCAAGGAATCTGGTAAACTTGTGAGAGAATTCTCGCTTAACGCTAGTGTTTCTAAGTTGACTAGGCACCAATTTCAGTTGGCAAGGTCGAGAGCTTGTTCCCGTACAGATACAATTCAACAAGGTGAGTTAATTCTTTTACAGCTGCTGGGATAATTGTAATCTGAAAGGAAAGGTACAGCCAAACAAAATCATTTCGGTAAAACAATAATCAANTACCCCCCAGTAGCACAAGCCTTCCGCATAACAGTCGGTTAAAGGTCGAATAGTCGTTTTACGGTCCAGTCAGCTGTACCATGCTTATTCCGACACTTTTCCGACTCATGAAGCCGACTACTTCTTTTAGTTGGCAATTCCGACATCTATCAGACAGTTGGAACAGAGATGGTTTAAAGTAGGCTTGCCTACCGTCTAGAAAATTCCAACTTATTTTTTGCCAATTGATTACCGACTCTCTCGCGCTAGTCGGTATTGTGACGTTTAAAAAGAGTAAAATTAAAAGCAAAGTTATGCTTAGGCCGTTTAGTAACCAACATTTATCCGACAGTTGGAACTGAGATGGTTTAAAGTAGGCTTGCCTTCAGTCTAAAGAATTCCAACACACTTTTTGCCAATTGATTACCGACTCTCTCGCGCTAGTCGTTATTGTGACGTTTAAGACGAGTAAAATTAAAAGCAAAGTTATTCTTAGGCCGTTTAGTAACCGACATTTATCCGACTGTTGGAACTGTGGTGGTTTGAAGTAGGCTTGCCTACCGTCCTAAACATGTTACCCATTTTTGCCAATTGATTACCAACTCCTTCCCGCTAGTCGGTATGGTCACGTTATAAAAGAGTAAAATGAAAAACGAAGTTGTTGGATAGGCCTTCTTTTCCGTGGGACGGTTTTTTTTTTGTTTTACTATTCCGCAAAATGTATTAAAGAAATTTCAATACTTGGTATCAGTATCCTTTACTATAAGCGAATCAAGCCTCGAGTTAAGGCTTGATCGTCGCTAAACCGTCGGGCCTCGAGTTAAGGTTTGATCGTCGCAAAAGCGTAGGACCTCTTGCTGACAGGCGGCTAAGTCGACTCTCAAACATGTTGGATGAGGGTCCTATTTCATTCGTGTCGTAACAGTCGGTAAACCAGTGGGCCGTCGTCCCACCGGGCGGACATTTCGATTCTCAAACCCTTACTCTACCAGCCCTTTACCGACGATTTACCGTTCCTATACTAAAAAGCCGCGAAATCGTCGGATTGAGCGCGGCTTTAGGTAGGCATAATGAAGCCGACCTATAGTCGGCCAACAGTCGTTTTATAGTCGCCTCATAACAGTCTGAAAACCGGCGGGCCGTCGCCCCGCCGGGCGGACATTTCGACTCTCAAACCCTTACTCTACCAGCCCTTTACCGACGATTTACCGTTCCTATACTAAATAGCCGGGAAATCGTCGGATTGAGCGCGGCTTTAGGTAGGCATAATGACGCCGACCTATAGTTGGCCAACAGTCGTTTTATAGTCGCCTCATAACAGTCTGAAAACCGGCGGGCCGTCGCCCCGCCGGGCGGACATTTCGACTCTCAAACCCTTACTCTACCAGCCCTTTACCGACGATTTACCGTTCCTATACTAAATAGCCGGGAAATCGTCGGATTGAGCGCGGCTTTAGGTAGGCATAATGACGCCGACATATAGTCGGCCAACAGTCGTTTTATAGTAGCCTCAAAACAGTAGGAAAACCGGCGGGCCATCGTCCCTCCAGGCGGACATTTCGACTATCAAACCATTACTCTCCCGACTTATTAGTGACTTTTTACCAACTCGTCGGTAACACACAAAGCCGACCATGTAGGCCCTACGTCGGCAGTGCTACTGGGGACCTGACGACCTTATAACTTTTGGGCTTCCGTGGTGCAATGGTTTGCGCGCTCCGCTGTTATTCAAAAGGTTGGTGGTTCGAGCCCACCCGGGAGTGGTGTTGTGAGGTCTCAGATTTAGCGTAAAAAGTCATAGCTTTTCCACAATACCTGACAACCATTAAATTTCTGAGCTTCGTGGCTCAATGGTTAGCGCGTTCGGCTGTTAACCAATAGGTTGGTGGGTTCGAGCACATCCGGGAGCGGTGTTGTGGGATCTCAAATGTCACGTATAAAGCCAAAGTTTTTCCACAATACCTGACGACCAAATAATTTTGGGCTTCCGTGGCGCAATGGGTAGCGCGCTCCGCTGTTATTCAAAAGGTTGGTGGTTCGAGCCCATTCGGGAGCGGTGTTGTGAGGTCTCAAATATAACGTTTAAATTCAGAGTTTTTCCACAATACCTGACGAACATATAATTTTTGGGCTTCCGTGGCGCAATGGTTAGCGCGCTCAGCTGTTATTCAAAAGGTTGGTGATTCGAGCGCACCCGGGAGCGGTGTTGTGTGGGTCTCAGGTGTAGCGTAAAAAGTCATAGCTTTTCCACAATACCTGAAACCATTTAATTTCTGAGCTTCCGTGGCTCAATGGTTAGCGCGTTCGGCTGTAACCAATAGGTTGGTGGTTCGAGCCCACCCGGGAGCGGGTGTTGTGGGATCTCAAATGTCACGTATAAAGCCAAAGTTTTTCCACAATACCTGACGACCATATAACTTTGGGCTTCCGTGGTGCAATGGTTAGCGCGCTCCGCTGTTATTCAAAAGGTTGGTGGTTCGAGCCACCCACGGGAGCGGTGTGTGTGAGGTCTCAGATTTAGCGTTAAAAAGTCATAGCTTTTCCACAATACCTGACAACCATTTAATTTCTGAGCTTCCGTGGCTCAATGGTTAGTGCGTTCGGGCTGTTAACAAATAGGTTGGTGGTTCGAGCCCACCCGGGAGCGGTGTTGTGGGATCTCAAATGTCACGTATAAAGCCAAAGTTTTTCCACAATACATGACGACCATATAACTTTTGGGCTTCCGTGGTGCAATGGTTTGCGCGCTCCGCTGATATTCAAAAGGTTGGTGGTTCGAGCCCACCCGGAGTGGGTGTTGTGAGGTCTCAGATTTAGCGTAAAAAGTCATAGCTTTTCCACAATACCTGACAACCATTAAATTTCTGAGCTTCCGTGGCTCAATGGCTAGCGCGTTCGGCTGTTAACCAATAGGTTGGTGGTTCGAGCCCATCCGGGAGCGGTGTTGTGGGATCTCAAATGTCACGTATAAAGCCAAAGTTTTTCCACAATACCTGACGACCAAATAATTTTTGGGCTTCCGTGGCGCAATGGGTAGCGCGCTCCGCTGTTATTCAAAAGGTTGGTGGTTCGAGCCCATTCGGGAGCGGTGTTGTGAGGTCTCAAATATAACGTTTAAATTCAGAGTTTTTCCACAATACCTGACGACCATATAACTTTTGAGCTTCCGTGGTGCAATGGTTAGCGCGCTCCGCTGTTATTCAAAAGGTTTGGGTGGTCTCGAACCACCCGGGAGCGGTGTTGTGAGGTCTCAGATTTAGCGTAAAAAGTCATAGCTTTTCCACAATACCTGACAACCATTTAATTTCTGAGCTTCCGTGGCTCAATGGTTAGTGCGTTCGGCTGTTAACCAATAGGTTGGTGGTTCGAGCCCACCCGGGAGCGGTGTTGTGGGATCTCAAATGTCACGTATAAAGCCAAAGTTTTTCCACAATACCTGACGACCATATAATTTGGGCTTCCGTGGTGCAATGGTTAGCGCGCTCCGCTGTTATTCAAAAGGTTGGTGGTTCGAGCCCACCCGGGAGTGGTGTTGTGAGGTCTCAGATTTAGCGTAAAAAGTCATAGCTTTTCCACAATACTGACAACCATTTAATTTCTGAGCTTCCGTGGCTCAATCGTTAGCGCGTTCGGCTGTTAACCAATAGGTTGGTGGTTCGAGCCCACCGGGAGCGGTGTTGTGGGATCTCAAATGTCACGTATAAAGCCAAAGTTTTCCACAATACCTGACGACCATATACTTTTTGGGCTTCGGTGGCGCAATGGTTAGCGCACTCCGCTGTTATTCAAAAGGTTGGTGGTCGAGCCCACCCGGGAGCGGTGTTGTGAGGTCTCAGATGTAGCGTAAAAAGTCATAGCTTTCCACAATACCTGACAACGTTTTAATTTATGAGCTTCCGTGGCTCAATGGTTATCGCGTTCGGCTGTTAACCGAAAGGTTGGTGGTCAAGCCCACCCGGGACGTTGGTGTGAGTTTTTAAGTAACTTAAAAAGCAAAGCTTTTCCACAATACCTGGCGACCATTTCATATTTGAGTTACATCGACACCAAACAACACCGCTCAAGGGTGGGCTCGAACCACCAACCTTTCGGTAACAGCTGACCTGAACGCCGCTAACCATTGAGCCACGGAAGCTCAGAAATTAAATGGTCGTCCGGTATTGTGGAAAAGCTTTGACTTTTTGCGTTACATTGACAACTCACACCACTGCTCCCGGGTGGGCTTGAACCACTAACCTTTCGGTTAACAGCCAAACGCGCAAACCATTGCGACACGGAAGGACAAAAATTAAATGGTGTTAGGTATTGTGAAAAAACTTTGACTTTTTACGTTACATCTAAATCTTCACACCATCGTTCCCGGTTGGCCCGAACCACCAACCTTTCGGTAACGGACGAACGCGCTAACCATTGAGCCACGAAGCTCAGAAATGTAATGGTCCCCAGGTATTTTGGAAAAAGCTTTGACTTTTTGCGTTACATTTGACAACTCACAACACTGCTCCGGGTGGGCTTGAACCACTAACCTTTCGGTTAACAGCCAAACGCGCAAACCATTGCGACACGGAAGGACTCAAAAATTAAATGGTGTTCAGGTATGTGAAAAAACTTTGACTTTTACGTTACATCTGATACCTCACAACACCGCTTCCGGGTGGGCTCGAACCACCAACCTTTGGATAACAGCGGAGGCGCTAACCATTGCAGCCACGGAAGCTCTGAAATTATATGTTCGTCAGGTATTGGGGAAAAGTTTGACTTCTTACGTTACTTATAACACTTCACAACAAGGCTCCCGGTAGGGCTCGAACCACCAACCTTTCGGTTAACGGCACGCACGAACGCGCTAACCGTGAGCCACGGAAGCTCAGAAATGAAATTGGTCGCCAGGTATTGTTGAAAAGCTTTGAATTCTTACGTTACTTATAAAACTTCACACCAACGTTCCGGGTGGGCGGGATAGAACCACCAACCTTTCGGTTAACAGCAAACGCGCAAACCATTGCGCAACGGAAGCCCAAAAATTAAATGGTCGTCAGGTATTGTGGAAAAAATATGTTTTTTACGCTACATCCGAGACCCCCAACAACACCGCTCCCGGGGGGCTGAACCACCAACCTTCGGTTAACGGACGAACGCGCTAACCGTTGAGCACGGAAGCTCAGAAAGTGAACGGTCGTTAGGTATTTGGAAAAGCTATGCCTTTTTACGTTACTGACAAAATTCACAACACCGTTCCGGGTGGGCTCGAACCTCCAACCTTTCGGTTAACAGCCAAACGCGCTAACCGTTGAGCCACGGAAGCTCAGAAAGTAAATGGTCGTTAGGTATTGTGGAAAAGCTATGCTTTTTTACGTTACTTCAAAACTTCACACCATCGTTCCCGGGTGGGCTCGAACCCAACCTTTCGGATAACAGCCGGAGGCGCTAACCATGAGCCACGGAAGCTCAGAAAATTAAATGGTCGTCAGGTATTGTGGAAAAGCTTTGACTTCGTACGTTACATATAAAACTTCACACCAACGTTCCCGGGTGGGCTCGAACCACCAACCTTACGGTTAACAGCCGAACACGCTAACCATCGCGCCACGGAAGCCTAAAAGTTAAATAGTCGTCAGGTATTGTGGAAAAACTTTGACTTTTTGCGTTAATCTGACACCTCACAACACCGCTCCCGGGTGGGCTCGAACCACTAACCTTTCGGTTACAACCGAACGCGCTAACCATTGTGCCAGGAAGCTCAGAATTTAAATGGTCGTCAGGTATTGTGGAATAGCTTTGATTTTACGTTACTTCTAAACCCACAACACCGTTCCCGGGTAGGCTCGAACCACCAACCTTTCGGTTAAAAGCCGAACGCGCTTACCATCGCGCCACGGAATCCTAAAAATAAATGGTCGTCAGGTATTGTGAAAAGCTTTGACTTTTTACGTTACTTCTAAAACTCACAACACCGTTCCGGGTAGGCTCGAACCACCAAACTTTCGGTTAAAAGCCGACCGCGCTTACCATCGCGCCACGGAAGCCCAAAAATTGAATGGTCGTCAGGTATTGTGGAAAAGCT
>JAEQBA010005024.1:716492-739185 GCA_019434445.1 Phalangium opilio | reverse complement strand
GGGGCAAGGACCTCGTCTACGTGGGGGCCCATGAACTCTATTTACGACCCTGTGTATCTGTTATCTTTGCTTGAAACTTTATGACTCTAGGTTAAATTAGTGCGTACATTCTCTAAAAGGGCTGTTTAATTTGGTCTTGGTTTCGACATGGTTTTTCATAGAACTATATTAAGTCTTTGAAACTTATCAAGAAAGTAGAGGTTCCTCCAAGGGCGGTTCCACCTTTTAACTTATGAACGAGCTGCTTGGTCTTGACAGAAAAGCCCAATGATGATGCGATGCTGATCTAACGCGCAGATCCGCAGTAGCATCTCTTGCTTCTTGGATTAAATTAACAGTCAGTAATCTATCTTAGTTAGTCTGGGGAAGATTAGAATCCCTAAATGGGGGTATATAGCCAGACCAGGGACCGAAGCGTCTCCCTTTCACGCCCCCTCTTGAAAGATCGAGTGATATAATACCCGAATTTCTATCTCACGTTCCCTGCTTCCTTGTCTTCTTTGAAATTTGGTCCGACGAAATTTTGCGGGCTTCCATTTCCGGTTTTGCCTCTTAAGGGGATGCCATTTGTAGATGAGATGTGGGAGGGTTCTCTTATCTTCAGGTCCTTTAATAAGTCTGATCCCTGGGATTAAGTAAAACTCGGGATGTAATAGTACTAAAGACAGAAGACCTGGAAGTAGAACAACTCGAAGCTGTTAAACAGTAAACTATTAGCTTCTGTTCGTGAATACTAATATTCTGGCGAATTTCGTGGCTTTGGATTATTGGACTTCAGGAATACATGACGAAGACATTAGAAACCGAGTAGATTGCTTTGTAAAGACGCGAAACTACTCTCTTACCTTTGAGATTTCAACTGTAAGGTGTCTAGGACACCATTATAGCGCATTATTACGTCTACATAGCCATTATAAGTAATTGTTTTGAATTTCCCAAGGCTGTAGTTAAACCTCTAATAGGTGAACTGGAAAATTTTACTTAAGATCAAAAATTGAAACGCGTTAGAATTAATTTGGTCGACATATTGAATTAATCAAACTGTGAATTGGGAGTTAAGGCAATTATAATTTAATAAATAAACAAGAGCTCTTTTGATTAGATGGATACCATTTGGATTAACAACTATATTGTTAACACGATAAGTTCAGTCGACCTTATCCCTTAGCTCAGCTCTATTAGCCGTAGTACGCATGCGCTAGTTGTAATATACAGTATAATCTGGAAGGGTTTATTTGGTCATTAGGTTTTGTGTATGTTTAGAGAACTAAGCAATGTAAAATTAATAATGGCGTTTGAAACGTGTTTGCGAAATCTCAGAGTCTGAATTCTCTAAATGTTTGTAAGTTGTTTAGTCCGACTTTGAAATTTGACCAAAGTTACAGATATTTTGTGGTGTGGAATTTGGGGTTAAGTATAGCTGTGGTCCAAACAGTTTATATGAACTTGTAGTCGTTGAGTACCTTGGTTTTCCCGAAAAACTTGTAAAAAAACCTACGATATTAACTTAATTACGGATTAAAAAGCGCAACTTTTGCGTCAAAGCTACTATTTCCGTTTTGATATCCCTTAATATACATATTTTCTAAAAAATACTTAATATATTCAATATCTTCTGTCACTTGACAGTAAAACAAAGGCCACATTAATCCCCGAATCTCTTTAATATGTTGTGTCAAGTGAAGCTTCATTGTGTAGCATAATAAGCTAGTAATCAGCTTCACACCTGTGCAATCCGAAGTTTTTCGTACGATGGCGTCGCATCACGCCTGGTTTCACAAGGGGTCTAGAGATAGCCCCCCCCCTCCCCGCTGTTGTAGGATGGGCATGGCAACTTTTGGTCCTCTCTCGCGCTCTGATGAGCGATTGATTAGCGCCCAAAACGGGTCATCACCATCCATCTCCGTTGCCCCTGAGTTGCTTTACTTTACTCTTGACAGTTGACACCAGTGTTAAAGGCTAGATAACCCTTTATTCTTTATGGAATATTATAGTCGAGTGTTGAAGTAACTTTTTTGTACGTTTATTCGGACATCGAATTTCCTTGGTGGACAAAGTCGAGTGTAGGGACTTGTAATAATCCATCTCAACTTCTACACTGAAATAGGATCAGGGCGGCCGCCCATTATGTATTTAACTAAAGGGATTATGGGAAAAGGATGTAATGCGCTGTTCCAGAATTACACGGGGCACTGTTGAAACGTTAAAACAATTCTGCGTTGTTCTATCTTCATTTTGCCGTCCGGGCCACTGTTTTTAAGTTAAAATTTCAGTGTTTTAGGGATGACCCCTTAATTAAAATTAGAAATCATTGTATGTTCAGTTTCTTTATTGAATTTAACCTGGGTCATTCGTAAAATATTAATACAAATCATGAGTTGAAAACCATGACCCGGACTGCAAAATCACCTAAAAGAACACCCTCCTTAATTTATGGCAGTCTTATCAGTAACACCCTGTATATTGTGTGAACTTTGCCCTGGAAGGAATGGTAAAGGGTGTTTTTCTTGTAAAGAAATGAATTCGTTTGTAGCTTGCGAAGTTCGAATCTTGTATGTGATATTACACCATTAATTTGTAGTGTCAGAAAATATTTGAATTATTCAATAGGCTTAAAGGTCACGGTGATAAATAATTCTTGGATATTATAATAATTGTCGGCTGAGACGTATACATTTTCTATTTATTGTGTGGGTCGACAAGGTTTGAAACTTATCTTGTTTGTAATTAATCACAAAAATCAAATTTTATTTTATTATAATTTTAAACAATTATAATCCACAGAAACGTATATATATATATATATATATATATATATATATATATATATATATATATAAAAGGTATACGTACACTCTTTAATCTCTAGTATATAAATAAAAGCAACCACGGTATAGAGCTTAATTTTATTATACCAGGTACTTTAAGAAAGTGATCGCTTTCGATTATGGAAAAGCAAACTAAACTCTCTTTAAAGATCTTTCTCTCTCTCTCTCTCTCTCTCTCTCTCTCTCTCTCTTCTCTCTCTCTCTCTCTCTCTCCCATCCAGCACGCGATAAAAATGTTGGGGCGCGTCAAGATTCGTATATAAAATGTTCATTAAATAGGAAAAGGCCCTTAATGCTTGATGGGGGACTATAGCCATGCAGGCGATCTTTAGGCAAAGAGATGAAAATCGAGAATCCCATCTTCCCTTGGGCCATTCTTCGAAGCTGTACCCTCTAGTAGAGCGCTTCAACTCTCTCTTTCTCTCTTTCTTTTGGCCAGGGATACTTGGAAGAAGCTATAGCTCTTATGATGGGAAATTACTCAGTGTAAGATATGACTCCGTAAGGGATTCGTTACCCGGACGTTTTTAAGAAGAGAGAACTGGTGGTGGTGGGCTATTAAGGTTAAGAACGACGAGCAAACTCGAAAAAGAGCCGCGCGTCGATAGATTCTTTACTTGAAAAAAATATATAAGGAACGAGGTTTCATTCTCTGTAAGTAGGACTACCCATTAGGACCCCTGTGCCACGTGCTTCCTTGAGATACTTTGGGTCAAACCTATTTATAGCTTAATATTTTTTGCTTTACCAAGGCTTATTTCGTGAATTTATTAGCATTTTTCGTGAATATCGAATATGGTGTTTGTTATACTTAGTTTTTAGACTAGGATGATTGATACCATTTACACTGCAAGAGGTGAAGGTATTTAGCATTTTTCGTGAATATCGTTTTGGTGTTTGCAAGGTTTTAGACGATAAATCTTGTACATAGCTTTTACACCAGGATTGGTACCATGAACACTTCAGCGCAGGATGTGAGACTATTTGGTACTGTACTTTGCCCGCCAAGTAGACTGGTCACCTGCTGTGTAAAAAGTATCATTTCTCCTAGTCTAAAAGCTATGTGTATAAAAATACAAATAAAAAGTATTTGTAATGCTTCATTTTACATACAATATCCTAAATGTTTAATTTCAATATTCTTGATTCGATTGAATTAATTCATTGTTTAATATATATAGCCTTCCCCATCCTAAGAGATTACGCCAGGAAATTAGACCCACGTGACCGTTTAACTTTTCTTATTTTTATGAGTTTTCCAATGAATCAGAAGTTTATAGCTAGTATACCCAACTAACATTTTATTCGTAAGTGTGATAAATGATATGCCAAATTGTCAGAAACTTTAATCGAGCTGTCAGAACTATATCTTTTTTGTTAGTTTCAAAATCTACTATAGTTTTATGGAAATTAACGTCGTCACCACAAATACGTGCGTAAATGCAAATTTTTCCGTCTTTAGAATATGTTTAAGAAAACATTATTTAATGAAATTCAAAACTGTCACAAATAATAACTTTTGTTGGATCCTTTGGCTAGATTTGTTAAGACTTTGAGGTTTATATATTTGAATTTTTATTAAACTTTTCTCGCAATTAGTGTTAGGAAAATTTATTCACTACTTCCTTCTTATTCTTCCCCAATTTTTGGGTGGGTCCTTAATTCGCGTCACTTCTTCGTACGTCTTTCACCGCTGCGAGCAAACTCCAAAAATTCTTAACTGCCTTTTTCTTCTGTAGGGGAACTCGAGAGAGAGTTAGAAATCCGAGCAAAACTCTCAAAACGGGCAAGAATCCCTAATTAGTTAGTTAGCCGAGACTCGAAGGAGTCAAGAAGTCCAAAGTTTTCGCCAAGATCGCGTGGGCAAAAAGGGAATCGAAATATATTGTTATAAGAGCTTTTATATCACGGAAATTGCTTACCTCCCCCTCCATTTAATTATTATCAGAAATTCGTTAATTGAAGTAAAACTTACATAAGGATATTTAGTTGTGTGTGTTTGTTCACGACCTCCTTTGAAAAACCACAAGTTCTAGTAAAGTCACGCGTTCAAATGAAAAAAAATAGGCCATTTGTTAGAGATTTGAAAATATATCTGTACCAGAAAGAAATACGTAATTATTTGGAAAAACTAGAACTTGCTTAGTTTTTTAACGATATGCTTTCAATAAACTTTAGGCTAGTCCAATTTATTTATTTTTGTTGAGAACGTTTGATTCGGAAAATTGCAACAAAATATTAGGGAAACTTTGTGGAACAAGTGCCTATCATTATATTGGTTAGGGAAAAATCAAGAAATAGTTCAAGTATTTTCTATAGAGATTAACAATAAACCTCATTAAATGATAAGACCAATTATTTATAAAATACAGCCATGTCTTTATTAATATTTTACATCAAATAATGGACGTTTATATCCACGTGCCTTCCATAAATTGGACGGAAAACGTAACCTCTTCTTCATCTTCTTATTGTACATGTACTTGTTATTAGTATAATATTAGCTTTCGATTGCATAGGAATTTTTCCAATTAGCCCAGCGCTGTCCGTGAAGATAAGATCCGAAGAAAATCCGGAGCGAACTTCTTTGTATTTCAAGAAGGCAATTATTTCTCTTATCCAGCAACTAAGGTTTATGGCTAGTTATTTTGATTATATTCTCGTCTAATTTGACCCCTGGGCATTCCACACCAGCTCTTGTTACACCAATAAGAGTGTATTGGGAAGTTGTACTTCAAGATAATAACATTCAATCAGCGTTACTTTTATATTTGTGTGTTGCAAGTTCGACGCTCTTCATCGAAATTTACGTAGTTCCGAACTTGAATAGGCTTTTAAATTACAATGGCTGAAACAAAGGCTTTTAGGTCTAATTTAAATTGATGACTAAGGTTTTTAGGGGATTTTAAAAACCAAAGAAAAATAAGAGATAAATTTTAGAAAATCAAAGGATTTTTTTCAGGTACTTTTTTCTTTTTACTTTTTTACAAAATTTTTCTTAATGAAAAAACGATACTTTCGCTTCAAGTGAGACTAGATCATGATGGAAGTTCAGTATATTTAAGAGTAGATTCCTTGCATCTCTAACAAATGATGTGATAGAGTTTTGGAAGTATGGCTTTCACAGTGCAGACGTTTGCACCTGATTACGACAGCAGATTGTTGAAGCTTACCAATAGCGGGGTTTATTCATGTGTAAGATCTTTAGTCGCATTCCGAGCGGAATAAATTGCCAACGGATGGTTTTTCCAGAGCTCTAGTGTTGAACATAAAAAGGAAAATGACCCCAAAACCACGCGAGCCCGAGGATACTGCATGGAAAACCCCATAGATTTAAAATTAAAAATGTCGGTGCATCAAACCAAAAAATAATGGTTTTGTCTAGGGGTTGGTTTTTTGTTTATAATGATCTGTTATAATGATCTGTTGCATTCTGGGAAAGACTTGGTTGTAACTTTCAAGTACTGGAGACCTTTTGCGAGGTTATAGACTTTGTAAATATTTAGATGGACTTGGGGAGATGTTTTTCAAATAGGAAATTGTAATATTAGAAGAACAGAAAATCCTGCCAGTGTTAGACTGAAAAGTGAAATTAATTCTTTGTAAATACGGGTGTTTAGTAGTGTTTACTTTGTGAATTAATGGCCAACTAGGAAGCTAGAATAGTTTGTTGTTCAAAATGAAGGGAATTGAGATGCTGTTTGCATCCTTAAGAACACGGAAAACCTCTCAACTAAAGACAGCCTACGTCTCGTTTCGATATTGGAATACAACGAAACCAAGGGTTAAGTTCTATCATCACTTAAGATTTTTAGCGCGTGCGCTTTCGAATGTGGAAATCTTAAATTGGGACAGACTCTAGGGCGACAGAAGCTGTTAGACAAGCGCAAACATCTCGCCTTTTCGTGTTCCAACAGATAAACAAGCTATTTCTCAGTTAGCCCCTCCGGTGCAGAGTGAATGCTATCAAATTTGGCGCGAATAGTGTGTATATATATATACTATACACCAGCGCCTTGTTATCTTCAAGCCTGTCAGAAATTCTGAATATTATTTTCGACTTATGAGGTGTATGTATGTATGCCGTTTTATCTTTGTTTTAAGTCTAAACGTCAAGTTGATAGCGAGCTACCTTCGTATCGGTGTTAGAGTAAGGCTATACCTGTACGTTATTAGGTAACAATGAAGGTAGGATAGCTTATGGGCTGTCAAACTTTGCAGAATATACTATATACCAAGTTTTGAATCTCAAACTAAGCAGAACTTGGTCTTTCAATGAACACCTCCTTCGACAACGTACATAGGCTATTTTAATTTAAGACTATTGCTATTTCGCGGCATGGGTGTTATCGTGTTTAAGAGAAGCTAGGTCTTCAGAGGAACTAATTTACCATGGCCTTTCATCGACAAGGTCTATCTAGATAAAATTTTCGCCTCCAGCTCGTCAAAATTCAAATCTAAGGAGTCGCGAAAATTCGACAAGAGGCTTGCTTGTCTGTCACTGCAATTTTAAGTTACGAACTAAGAATTATTATAACAAGGCGGGACTTTCTCCTTCAATTTTGATTTTAATTTAAATTTTTATTAAGAAATATATTATTTTGAAGTAATGACTTTCAGTAGATATTTAGCGATAAGTATTTAATGGAAATTTGAAGCCTTGTTTTCGCGCTAATCAACTTTGGCCATTTGGCAAAAGGTACTAACTTACTTGCGCCTAAGTTTTGAGAGAAAATAAAAATTGAATCTCATTTTTGGCCGGAGGCCTTTTCTCACTGTAACATATAATGGATACTGTAGAAAACTTGACCATTTTCGCCATCGTTATTGTCTTTAGGCGAGTTTTCCTAGTTTTCTTCCGCTTCAGGCCAGTTTTGCAACTTCTCAGTAAATTAGTCTCTAACTTGAACGACTACTGGCCATGTACTTTAGGTTAGAGTAACTTTACACTATTAACTGAAGCGGTGCATCACGCAACTTGGAACTTAAGAGAGAAAGGTGCAGCAGCACTATATGGTTTTAAGGATAATGTAGCCCGTGGGTTTCTTAGTTTTCTAATAACATACGGCGGGTGTCGACACCGCGTGGAGTTAGATTCTTTCTGAGCTGTTAAGCTTTAGAAACTCAGTACTTAAAAGAACTTTGTAATAATCCTTAATGTTAGTCTAAACTAATGGGACAGTACCTTTGGCTATAACCCAGGATCTAGAAAACTTGAAAAAGAAATTTAAATGTGTCCAACTTAAAATGCCTTCTGGAAATTTGAACCAATTAAGTTTTGCTGTTAATTATTAAAAATATGGAACTACGCATGCAGCCACTAGTCTCTAAAATAATATTTCTCAAAAATACTCTAGCTTTGGCCAATGAGAAGTTCTTCTTTCGTTCTCATCCGTTTTCTCAATTTTATCTTAAAAATTAGAACCCTAATTCCGGGAGGAAAAATGGAAATTTTTCATTGATCGCTAAAAAACGTCAAAACGGAACTTAGCGGAAGTACCCATCAACTACCACCACGCGCAGTCTTTTTAGTTTTAATTTCCGTAATAGTTAAAGTAGTCGCCAAGAGGGTACAGGCGTCAGTCATTTGTACTTTATGGGGACCCAACGTTGGCAATATCTCAATTTTTAAGCTCTGGGTGTCGTGGAGACGCAGTTAGTCGAAGTGTCGCCGGAATCAATGAAAAAGGGAGTTGAGAAATGAGAATAGCTGCGAGTTTGATCCCTAAATCGAAGATTTTCTTTTGAAAATGTTCCATTTACTAACTCGGAACTCTCCTATATCGCTTTTAGTTTTTTTGTTAAATCGTTTTGTCTGAACTTTAATAATAGTAATGCTTTTTGTACGTTTTGCTCCTTTTTGGGGGAAACGCACGTCATTTCCTCGCGTCTGAGTTTCGATAGTCGATTAATCGAAGTAAAGCCATATCTCTTCCACAACATATTTCCCCCTTTATTCATTTACTTTATAACATTAATATCACTACCATAAAATGCAGATTTTTCCCATATTTACTCCAAGTGTTCATCTTCAGTTTCGAAATGCTTTTTAAGATTGCTGAATGTTTCCTAGACTTAAGCCTTGGTTATGAATTATTATTATATTTTTTAATTCATTATGCTTACTGAAAACGGAATTTTAGGCTATTGTTTAGTTTCTACCGATCATAGAAGAGGGAAGATGTGTGACTAAGAAACCTTAGTCACAGTATGAGCTGTTTTATCTAAAAGAACGTGGTCTAACCAAGTGCCTCACGTAGAGATGTTTAGGAGTTTTACAAACCACCGTAAATCTAGTACTGTAGTTTTCTCTGGTGATTCAGCTGAAGAACTATTCGTAGTCCAAGCTAGGAGAACGAATGAGATGGAGAGGTAAACATACGATGGGAAGCTGTCACGTTTGCTTGGCCTTAACGGGACATGTACGTGATCGGGAAACTAGAAAACCCCTAATACTATTTACCGCTCCTGCTCATTCATCCTCCCTGGTCCTAGTCTCTCCGTTTATCTTTACGGTTATTTCTTGGAATACTGTCGGGGTCGAGGGAAATTACCGTGACAAGACTTGGGCTGACCTTTAGCGAAGACTTATAAACCCGATAGTAAAGGGGTCATCTCACCCATCTGGCGAAAGACACGCTGCTGACTAATTTTTTTTCCAAGCAATAACCGAGAGGTGTACCTTAGCGGAAGAGTCTTTGAGATTGGTTTCAATTAGGGATGGTTCACTGGAAAACAATTAAGGTTGAGAGGGACAGAGAACCAAAAAAAAACCCCAATTTATTTCAATAAAATTCAGGTGTCTGGTGAATTAAATTATGATAACGTGATACTATTTTTAGATTTAGTCATACCACTACTCAAAAATGAAAAATTACTACCTACAAATTAATTTGGCTAAAATGACGCACCTATAGTAAGAAAAAAATGCGTCATAGTTGGCAGCTAAACCGTGACGTCGAATATAGGGAAGACCATCGTTCCTGTATTCTCACCCTCTGTCTCCAGTCATGCCCTCTTTCTCAAGGCGCCTTTTGCGTAGCCTTAACCTTACCCTTAAGATTGGCCTGGTGGATTTCTCGGGCTATCGGGTATTAGGCCAAGCATGCTAATGAAAAGAAGGCTGCGTGAGACAGATACATCCATTTTCTTTCTGATATCGCCCCAGCCTCCTCCTAGTAATATTCACCCTCCCCTAGCTCAGATAGAAGAGTCCTTGAACAAAAACCCAATCTTGAAATAACAACGTCTTAAGTTCTAAAACGTCTTGATGTCTTTTCGTTTATATTCATATTAAGTTCTAGCTTTTGTCAACAGAAACCATGATAGTATCAATTGTCCCCCTATTGCATTATCCAAGGCTTAGTTATAGGTTTCCATGGTAACCACGAAACTTGGTCATACTTGAATTACACTATACAATAAATAAGCCTTGGCAGTTAAAAAAATTATATTATAATCTCTAATGAAACCAAGGCCTATTTCCGGGGACGAACAGATTCTTTAGAAAAGGGGTCGGGCTGAATCTTGACTGGGGAAATATTATTGCGACAAAAATAAACGTCTTTATCTCTACCAGACGGCTTTACCACTCCTCTTTAGCTATCTTGCCATAGGAGATAGTACAATAGGAGTAGAAACTCTTCCTCTTTTTCTTTATTTCCACCTTCTCTCTGTGCCTTTTAATCAGTAGTGCTTTATGAATAATAGAAGCAGTGAGCTAACCCGCTTCTCGTTTGTTTATCCGTTGTTCTTTTGTTCGACGCTGTGTTTCTTTTTTTTTATTATTAACTCTAGCGATAGTTTTACCGTCTGGTTCCGAACAGATAAAAAATTCCGTTGGCAATTCGGTTTATGGAAATTTTCAGACACCATTTGGAGCTTGTTTTTGCTTTTTTCTTTGAATTTTTTTCTCCCCAACATCAGTAGCGCATTCGTATAGAATGTTTATGTAAGAATATCAATTTCTATACTACGATGCATGAAGTTACTTGTATAGTTATAAAGAAATACGCTCCCTTTGGATTTCTTGTTTCTCTAGACAGAAGACTATAAATTAGTTAGAGTTTTGTATATACCGTTATGCAAATCGTGACAAATATCAGGACCAGATGTTTCGTTTTTTCTTCTTTTACATTTTGAATTTGCGTTACTAGAGTTGCAGTTTGAATTTTTCTGACTTTCAAGCGATTTTAGAGATTTTTTGAGTATTCGGGGAAAGCCAGCTTTTAGGGGTTTTTACCTTAATGTTAAACCTACGAGCGCCTGTAGAAATGTTTTACCCGCAATACACCAATGTTCGCGGAGAAGCCGTGTTACAGGGGTTTTCCTAATTTTTTATTTTAGAGAAGGGACATTCCATAGACTAATTATTTAGTATGTTCTTTTAAGTATTAAATGAAAGCAGGTGTGCCTTTCCACCTTAATTAACACACATAGGTATCTTAATTAAAAAAGAAAGAAAGAAGAGGTGATTGAATGTCTTGAGCGAAATAATATCTGGAAGTTGGGGGATATAGCCTTTTCCGTAAATTAGTAGAGCTCGGTCCCAAAACACAGGCGTCATATTTTCTCGCCGGACTTTCATCTTAAAAAAAAAATGACAACGGGGATATAAGCAAGGGGAATTAACTAATCCAAAAGAGAGCAGCCCTCGGAATGTACTCGTAAAAAGTATTAAAAGAAGACGCCCGAGAATAGCTTGAATAGGATCGAATGAGTTGGTTCGTGGTTTAGTTCCAAAGAGGATATGGGTTGGGAAGGAAGGTTGTAAGAGTTGTTTGAGATAGAGAGACAGAAACAAGACGTAATTATTTTCCGCTTCCGTCGCGGCAGCAGCGTCAGACAGTTTTCTTAATAGCTCTCTCTTCTCTCCCCCTACACCATCTCTCTCTCTTTTACAATCTTGGTTTAAACGCGCCGCCCACTAAATAAAAATAAAATGGGATGAAGCAAATACGTATTGTATTTTTTTATTACAATGATGCACAGACTCTATAGTGTGTCGCCAAGCTGGGGTTCCCCATATTCGTAACTAACCTTATAGCTAAACTTGATGATAAAGATGAATTTAGAAAATATGCGCTTCAAACTGACCCACTTAACTTTAGGTTTGGTTGATTGATAACTTGTGTTTGTGTTTGATTGAGAAAATTAGTTCAAGATGTGATAAATTACTAGAAAAATGAAGGCATACATATTTTTAATATTATACATACTATTTGTAATTAAGGTCCACGTTTGGCGACGTACCCTCGAATGAACTTGAGGTTTTTTCAGACGATACAATTTTTGTCTCAACTAGATGAGTCAAAATGTTGTATTGTCTGAAAAGGCCTTTATTCTACCTCTTCCATTTTTGGAGAGGGGAAACAAAGTATAGAATTTTACTAGAAGTATAGTTGTAACTTCTTCTTCCTCCCATCTTGGACGTTTTTGAGGAAGGAGAAAATGCGGTCGCGGGGAAATCCTATGGGGAGTTTCGTTCTCTTTTTATTATTATACAACCGAATAAAGGAACATCATTTTCCACCCTCGCGATGGCTGTTTTCACGGTATTACTCTTGCACGAGTGTGGGTGGACGGTGCGCGAGGTTCTGTTTATTTCATCCCGAGCATCTAATACCCTTAGGCGAATCTATCTCGTTGACCTTTTCTCTGATCCCGAATTTTCCCAACTTCTTCCAATATAATAAAGTTTGAACTCTACCCAAGAAATTGAGAGATAAAAAGAGGATCTCGATTTATATTGAATTGAAAATATAAATGGTCTGTAAAATACAGATCGTACGTAGAACGATAATGTACTTTGAATTTAGTCTAAGCTCTATACAGATCGAATTAATTTAGTTACGTTTTTTAATTTGACAGAGTTGAGTAGAGGATGAAGTGTTTTGTCCAAGGTACTTACTGTCTATAAACGTCTTGTATTCAACAGACACTTTCAGGGTCATAAGATGCTCTTATCTCTTCTTCCGTCGTTGTAGTCACTTCCGGTTAGGCCTAACAAAATCCCTTATTGAGATCGAAACTCGACTTTATAATCGAAAGTTTTCGCCTCAATTGACCAAGATCGCTTGAAGAAAGTAAGGGGAAAAAAAGATATATTTTAGAGTCGAGATAAGAAAAAATAAAAGTATGTCCTTCTACTATGTAAGATCGAAAAAAAAGAACATCCCTTGTCTTCCAAAAAAGCAGCAACCACTAGATCTCGTGTTCCAGCTTCTTACCATCCTAATTTTTTTCTTCTTCATTTCATCCCGTCTTTTCGAACCATCGCTCAGCACCCTGTCACATCAATTCCGCGCTTTCGATGTCTCGCGCGCTGTAGCTCTAGTCGCTGCTATCGTTTTGGCGCGCTTCTTTTACCCCCTTCCATCTTCCATCCATCCCACGTGTACGACGAACCCTTACGCTTGGTTTCGTCCGCTTCACCACAGAGTGGATTTCCCATCAACCCCCCCCCCCATTTCTTTGCCCCTGCACTTCACCATCCGATCAGTCGATGCCAGGCACGCGCCAGCAAGCTTTTCGAGCGTTAAAGGTTCTGGTCACCGATGGTTTTTTCCCCTATTTTCTCGCGCCAAGGCCTAACCGTACATACATACCCATCCTTCCTTTCCATTGAGTTCTTTAATCCCGGGTACATGGATGGATACAAGATAGTATACCAGAGACGTGAGAACTTCCTAAACTCCACCACCAACACCGTTTCTCTATAGTAATTGATTAGGAACAGAGAGTATCCGATTTTTTTTCGCAGACAGACTCTACAAGTAACAAATATTCCAATGTATAGATTATTGCGAGGTTTTTTCATGGTCATTTTTTTTGTCTCAGGCTAAGTTTACTTTGAGGATATTATCTAGATACGTTTCTTGTTACTATGTATCGGTAACATAGTATCGGTGAATTCTTTTCTAGTTTTGTTGGCAATTTCCTTAGTTCGAGGAACCAAGGCTTAGCATTCGCAACTGTAAACCCTTTTCTCGTCTGACTGAGAGAAAAAGTGGAGGTTGGTTGAGAACCAGACGATTCGGTATGAAACTCTGAACGCGCAATACTCTAGCCCCAGCTAAATCCTATTGCTCTAGATTGAATCTCATTTTATTACTGGGAATTCGATAACCCAGAACGTTCACAATGATACGGACAAGGCCCCTTGCCTTTTTGTATACATTGCGTTGTTGAAATGGTACGGTTACTGCCCATCTTATTCGAAAAAGCATTTGGAAATGATTGAATAGCCGATCGTCAAAGCATGATGGAAGCGAAGCTTCCTTTTCTCACAGACCCCTTGCAGATTTTTCGTTTTCTTTTGATCCATAACTGAACAGAAAAGGAAATCCGGAGCCACTTGTCCCTTACGTACTACTTCTTTGGAAGTGCGGAGAATAATCGGAATCTGTTCCTCTGGAATAGATGTAGACGGTGTCAAGGTCGACCAGACCTTCCCCCGGTTCTTCCTTTAGGAGGTGATGGGGCGATGGAAGGGACGTAGACTGGTACTTATTGGGTCAAATCTCTTAGAGCAGACGCCAATGTTATTGGCCATAAACACCCCCTTTTAGGTCTTCCTAAGATATCCATCAACTCTCGGGAGTTGGCCGGGACTATCTTCGATGCAGACCAACGTGTAAAGAACAAAGAATATGGTAGGATTTTTAGAGCCCATTCTACTGTCTACTGCAGATAAACCGATTACTTCTTAAGCCCAAGAGCAAAACCTCCCATTTCTGAGAAGGAAAATCGTTGTAAACAAAGTGTTAATTTAAAGGCGGCAAATTTCTTGAAACTTAATTAAAAGTTCCCTTATATACGAACCGAAGTTTTCCTGGAATTTCCAGGCCAGACACAACCCGGATAGCTCCTAGGTAACTCCAAAAATAATTGAATTAAAAGGTGTATGAAATACGGTATCGAATTATTTTGTTTTCCCTTTTAGCATCTACTTAATTTTATGTTAAAACCAATGTCGCGTTGATTTGAAACATTATTCAAAATGCTTTACCTTTTAGTATTTACCAAAGCTGGAATACTTAATATATCGTTTAATTTTAATAGAAAGACCATGCAGCTATGTCCAAAAATTTATAGAATTGTTGTCTTCGTTCAATTTGAGCGTCTGTGACGTCACGATGTTTAAGGCACCCTCCTGGTTCATAATTACACCGAACCAAAATTTCCGGTCGCTTTTATCAAACGATTTAGACTTAAGGTAGAGGAGATAGGTTCGTCTAAGTGGTAGAGTACTTCATAGATGAGGGTAGGAAACTCCCTTGACACGCGATGCGATTCTGTCTGAATATCTTGTTACTTTTGGACCTTTCAAGGTGAGATGGAATTCTAGCTAGGTAAAGAGCGGAAAAATGAGCCTGGAGAGAAGCTTAATTCTCCCAAAATT
Organism: Phalangium opilio; assembly: GCA_019434445.1. NCBI lineage: Eukaryota > Metazoa > Arthropoda > Arachnida > Opiliones > Phalangiidae > Phalangium > Phalangium opilio. The sequence continues at coordinate 723,954 of JAEQBA010005024.1, read as the reverse complement.
AATTAAGACTGGGAGACGCTGAAACGTCGCGTTACTTTTATTTAACAGCGTTTCGACATGAAAGCCGGGGTTAAGGGTTACGCCTACTAAGTACTGTAATATATTATATTAACTATAGTCTTCTTTACAACTCAAAGTATAAAACGGCTTAAGATCAAAGTTATTAAGGTATAATTTAGTTAATTCAAAGTATTTGAACTCCCAATTCATGGACCGTGTTCAGATAAGGCCCTGAAGTGCTCGAGTTATTTGAACTTATAGTAACAACCGAATGGGTAATACTCCGCCCTTCGTGTTATTTTATTGGCAAACACATTGGAATAAATATGGTAACCAAGGAACCGTAAAGTAATAAAAAGAAAACACATTCGAGTGTGTATATTGATAGGTCACTTAAGGTTATAACCATCCTATCCGCGTGCGTGTACCATTTTTCTTAAATGGTATAAGCAAACATTTCACTCTACACCCACGCTCCTGACGGCTCAGGAAACTTAAAGTCCAGAACGCGTCCGCTAAAAGGAAGTAGTGAGGAAAGAAAGTTCAAAACAGCGGAAGAATCTATCGGTTATAGAATGTTTGTCTAAGATATATCACTCGCTTCGCCATGGGCCTACAACTTTATGGCGCTACAGTAGACCTCTAACCCTAAAACCAATTCAACCAGCCATTCTTTTAGATTTCCTGTTACAATAACATGTGATTCGCAGTACAGTTTTATGTTTTTTAGTTGGGACTCTGCTATAATATTCACATCAAATTGTTTTTGCGACACTACATACTGGTGGTAGTCAATGAACTGAATTTTAGTGAGGTTGAAGGTTCTTACAATGCCATTTAAAATTACTTACACCAATATATCAATGTAAATCCAATTTTCACGTCTATTGTCTGATCTATCTGATAGACTAAGACCTTGTGTTGTATGGTGTGATGTAACCAAAAGAAAAACAACCTTGGACAAATTACTATACAGCGAGAAGTTTAGATTGCTTTAGGCTTAACCCCGGCCGCGAATACACAAGCGACGCAATCTAGAAACGTTTTTCCCTTACTTGATTTTGCGTCTTTTCTAGAACTCTGCTTTCTGCCAATCTTTCGCTGCTGCTGTTTTTCATCTGGGATTGGTAAGCTTTACTAGTCCGCTATAGCTGTCAATGGGTTTTCTGCTCCTAAAGCTATCTTCTTATTTTTTTTTTCCGTTTGCCAAATTGAAACGAGTGTCCGACGTTCGAACCCTTGGCTAGCTATGGCTGTTTTTCTTATTTTTCTTTGAAAGGGGGGGGGGAGTTTATTGCATCCGGATAGCCTTTTTTTGCCACTGAATCTGACACGGATTTACAAGAGGGAAAAGGGATAGTGTGAAAAAGGAAGAAAAACACGTCGGTGTAAATGTAATGTATTTTTTTTGTCCTTCCACTACCCTCCTTCCCGTTGCTCGCAAAATAAATTGACCCAGCATGGTGGTATCATAAGTATCATAACATTATAAGTCTCCGTGTAGTATAAGGTTAACGTGTACGACAGTATTGACGTCATAAAGTAATCTAATTTGCATATTATTATTATTATTATTTTCATGGCAGTGCTTCTTTATTATTACCACTTAATTTTAATGTAATTCCTTATGTTTAGTTTATTGTAAAAATCTTATGTCAAGGTCCCAACGTAAATTCAATGAATTCTGAATTTCTGATCAAATTACTTCTGGGTAATCCCATACCGTTTCAGTTGCTCCAACCGAAGAATATCTAGTTTCCTCAAAAGGCAATCTCGATATTTCGAATTTTATTGAATATGCAAAGCTAAAATGCATTCGAAGCTTCAAAAGTTTGAAGGTAGTTCATACGGTGTTGAGTTTCTTTTTCAGAATTTTGCAGTCTATTTTTAGAATTCGTCCAAACTTTCTAGAGTATTAAATTGCTTAAGCTGCTTGGAAACCATGCATCACATTTCGTAGGAGGTCGATTTACTCTAGAATTGGAAATTTCGAAATAAAGACATAAAAGATGAACGCTTACTTTTCAGAATGAAATTTTAAGATTTGTGTATTTCTCAATTTTCAAGCTAGATTAATCAATCGTTTTCTCAAAATAGCATCCAGTTTTAAGGTGTTTCGACTTCTCCCCCCCTTCTGTAAATCTTTCTTAATTATATGCTTAATTCGATAAATAATTAACTATATACATTTATGGAAAACGTACATTTTTAATTACAATTTATCTTTTGTTTTTTAAATGTCCATTTATAATTTATATATGACACTGAGAAATAACACCGTGCCATATTAAGTGAGCACTCTTTGTTTGGGGGTTTATTTTTTAATATATCTTTAAATTATTTTAATTAATTAGCTGGTTGTTCTTTTCCAATTTGGAAACATCGAGTAGAATTTTTATATAGTTTTAATTTTTAACAACAAGTTCAAAATTAGGTGTTTTTTATTTTGAACAACGTTTATTATTATTTAATTTTAATTATTTCATAATAATTTTATATTAAAAATATACACTAGGGCAGCGTATTTAATTATCTGCCATTTAATAATTTATTTCATTGAGATTTGTAACGAAGGGAAAAATGTTTTTGTTTTATCCTCTCCATCTTTAACGTTAGGCTTAGCTCAGTACCGACTTTTAAAATGTTTTCCCGCTTTTTCCACAACGGCGACGATAAGAAGACATACCGCTAAGCCTTCGTTCAAAGTGTTGGGAAGAAAAAGTTTCTTTGAATTGTAAAAGACGTTAGGTCTAGTAACGAATGTCCTTTGTAAGTCGGGATCTTTATTCGAACTCGCTTCGACAAAACTTATCCAAAATTTTCTAAAGGAATCTGGCATCACGCTTTCAAAGAGGTTTTGAACGTAGCAGCCGCTCGGTTTTGACTCGTCGTCGTGGTTCTTGTACGGGTACAAAGAATGCAGAATGCGTTCCTGAATTCGCGTCGAAATTTACCTTAGGGAATAACGAAGAAAAGTTTAGGGTTGTGTAACAGCTAGAAAGCTCTTCTTTCAAAACCGAATCTACTACCGTAACATTCGGTATAAAAATTCAAATATATTCCAGACGTATGAAAAGAACTTTACAAAGGGTTACATTGATACCCCTTCCATATGTTAACCATAGTTTTTTAAAAGAAAATACTCTTTCTTCTCTCTATCGGAACTACTGAAACGTGAACGTGAATTTTCGCTTTGATTTTTAAAGTCTATTTAACCTTTTGTGATGGGACAATTTTTGCCGCAGTCAACAATTTTTAAAAACTTTTTTAAATTTATTTGAAGAAGCTAATTTCCATTTTCTTCTTCAAAGGCTGCTCATACGCTTCAATAGTATTTGAGTGGCTTCGAAAGCAATAAATTTATACGTTTTTCTAAGCTGCTCAAACAATAATAGGCTCAATCGTAATTTTTATCATGAAATTAAAAACAATTTTCTGCAAATTATGACCATTAACTAACATTATCCGTAACTGCTTAACAAAAGCCTGATAATTATGAACACCAATTGCGCAAATACCTCGTAAAATTGCGTAATTAATATTAATAAGTCATTCCTAATCTCCTTACCAAAAACCCCTCCCAATTTAATTCAAATATGATGGTCTAGAAATCATAATATCGAGATTAGTTTGTCTGTTTTTAACGAAGAATCATTAGCTTGGCGTGGGTTTTTGCAGGGTAAACAGACTCGGTTTTTGGCAGCATTCGAACCTTGCCACCGTCACTTAATCCCATCTAGGCGCTTTTTTTCTTTTATCTCGTGCATGCCATGGATAACTGACTTACGATGTAGCAAATGGACGGTAAAGGTTTGTTAAAGCCTGGTCAAAAGGCTCAGAACGAAATAAGAGATATAGGGTAGGCCTTTGGAATCCAGTCGGTGGTAACGAGGTCTTTTGGAATTGGCAGATATCCCCTTAAACGCCAGCCCATGGAGCGAAGGGGGATGGGGAAGAAAAGTGTTTTTGGAACAAGCAAATAATAAACTTAAGCCTCGGTGCCTTTCCTCTAAAGTTACGGTAGGTAGGGCTGACGCCCACCCGCTGAGAAAACCGATTACTTGACGCGACGGTGAAACACTGATGTACGCCCTTAATTTGATCAAGGGAAGTTTTCCATTCTCGTTCGTTGGACCCATCCTTGTCCGAACTCATTCCGAAGGGAATATCAGACGATGGCCAAGCTGCGAACCTTCCCAAACTTCCTAGATAGATCTATTGGTTAAAGTACACTAGCTCGAAGACACGTATGACCCATGACAAATTTGCTAAGGAGCTCATACTAATCGCGCAACCGTAGAAGACTGTTGTACTGCCTTCCATTTTGGTAGACGTTACCGCTGTTTAGGTTAGATCGTGTTTGACCAACTCAAAACTATCAGCTTCTAGTTTAAACTACTTCTGATATTGTCTACTGCAGATTGTGTTTTGGTTTATATCTTCTGTTGTCGCGTATAGTTTCCGTCTACCATTTTGTTTCTACGGTTATCAATTAAGGACACTAGCTTACCACTCATGAAATTGTAAATGATGGGATTGATAGCGCTGTTGGCGTAGCATAACCAATGTGATATCAATGACGCCACCGTTGTAGCGTGCGTTTGAGGTATCCAAGTGACGTACCTGCGTATGCCGTAAAAGGGTTACCATCGTCGAAGTAGTTGCGATTAGACCTAAAAAGGTTTTTGTAATTTTTGCTCACCTGAGTGTATTGATCAGATGAACGGGCAGATAACAAAGAGCAAAAATGACCACGACAGCCATTAGCATTTTGGCCGCCTTTCTTCGCGAGCGTATTTGTCCTTCGCAAGCCGCGTTCGGACTCGAGTTGAAGCGGATGGCGCCGTTCCGGCCAGCGTGCTTCATTGTGGCTGCGAACGAGAAACACAAAAGCCTTTCAAACTCCTCAAAATAACTTTCTCTCCTCCATTAAAAGAAGAGGAAAAAAGAACGAAAACTTTTCATCCCATCAAAAGCCCAAAAGCCAAACCCTAGTTGGAAACACTTTGTCTTAGGAGGGCTGATTTTTACTTTACTCCCTCTTTAGCTAACTCTTTGCCAAATATTAGCTTTGGGGTTAATTTTGCAAAAGAGGGAACGTTGCGAACAAGTATGCCTGCAATGATTTTTATTCCTCCTCGTTCCATCCATATCTCACCCACCGTCTTCCTCGGAGAGTATTTAAAATTTTAATCCACGGTAAACATTTTTAAAACAAGAGAGAGAGAGAAAGGAGGGAAAGAGTCAGTCAAGGACGGTGGTAATTAGTCCCACAAGCTCTTTTGCGTAAAATTCCTTTCAGCTTCTACTTAACTGCGATTAACATTTTTCTAGATTAAGTATTCTTTACATTCTCGCTGGTTTTCCTCAAAGATTCTTATCTCTCTTTAGAATTATTCTGGGAGGAATTTTCTGTTTATTCTTTTCCATTATTATTATAATCCAAAAGAATTAGGCCTAGGCATTTTCCTCTTATTCTTGTTTTCTTCCAACAAAATAATTAGCTATTTTCCTCAAAGATAAAGATAAAGATAAAAAATAAGAGTGAAGTACGTTGCCTATATTAAGAAATCTGACGATGATTAATCCTTTCAGTTTATTGTCTGACCCAAGGCTTAAGGAAAAATGAGGGAAGGAAGGCGAGACAGGGAGTATCCAGCTATCTTCATTCCAGAGTGTCTCGATATATTCGTATCTTCCGATTGTCTTCCCTTTTCTCTCTCGCGAGATTAATTATTATCTTAATTAATTGGAGGTTCGTGGCCCCGCAAAAATCGGTCAGAATGCTTGCTGGTCGGGGGTCTCTCTCTTGTTTAGGAGAATATTGTGTAAAGGAGATTTTTTCAAAAGAATGGCCGCATCTCGATGCGACAGTTAGAAAAAGATTTGAGCCTAGAGCGGTGTAATGCAATGCCTATCTCTATTATATCAATCGATCTCGATTAAATCTAACTGGCAGATTAGGATTTGATCGTTGATGGCGGATATTTAATTAAAAGCGGGGGAAGTTGTATTGGATAAATAGTGACTTGGTTTTTGTTTGCTTTCGGTTTTTCTCTCTGTCTTTCTCGTTCTGTCTTTGTTGACCAAAAATAAAGTCGGGTGTTGATTTGCTATCTAAATATTTATTTTGATTGGCGTTCAGTGAAGTTACGCAATTTAATTCACCAATCACGTGACCCAACTCTGTCAATTGTTGATGCACGAGGGATTTGATTAGAGATTATTTACAAAGCACGTGGCATTCCCTAGAGAAACAATTGTGTTAAAGCGCGCGTGAAACTTCAAAATATCTACCAAGGCTTAATTTTTTTTTTAATTACTTTTCTACTACAAGTTTTATTATAAATTTCAGTCATGTTTTAATTGTAACTAAGCAATTAAGTTTGAGATTCAAAACTAACGAATGATTTCTTAATCTTTACTTACAGCTTCTCCTGGTCGAAAGTGAATTATGGGTTTCGGAAGCTCCAGGAATCTCGCGATTCCACAGGACCCTGACTATTTGACAGTAGGCACCCAGCATAAAAGCGAATGGAGCCATATATAATAGTACCACTATGACGAGTTGATAGTACTTGGTCGACTGGTCATCCCAAGTGTAGGCGCAATCCGTCAGATACAATGTCTGGATTTGCAAATCCTTCTTGGGAATTGTATTCAAGACGATGGCGTCCGGTAACGAGATGAGAAAAGAGAAGATCCAAATGAAGGCAATGGCTTTCTTCGCTCTCGACGCTGTACTTTTGAAACGGAGAGGATAACATATGGCGTACCAACGATCCACGGATATGAAGGTTAACGTTAAGACTGAGACGGACACTGAAACACTCTGTGGAAACGAGAAAATTTTAAATCTTGGTGAGTTTTAAAACCTTTCTAGTCCTTAATTCTTTAGTGAGAAAAAAATAAATATAAGTAAAAATTAATCATTGGAACAAAATTACAGTTTGGCTTAGAAATTATAAGACATTTTGTTTAAATCCCCTAATCTTTTGGGATTAAATTACTCTGTTTTTAACAGAGCTTAAATATGAGCTTGAACTCTCCCCCCCCCCTTATTAAGGAGGATTTAAGAATATGTCACGCAGCCTGTTGCCTCGAAGAAAACGCGATGTTTTTCTCTTTTTAAAATGAAAAAGAAAATGGATCTAAAGAAGCTATAGAAATTCTTCTTTTCCTCTAGTTTTCTTCACATATTTTCTAGCATAAAAATGAAAGGCGTTGAATGCGAGGTTACAGCTGCTCTTGACCTAAAACGACTTCTCAAATCTCTCCTAAAAAGTTTAGTTTTTTTTAGGTAAAGTTTCTTAGAAACATAAAAAAAATTAATGTTTTTTATTTGCCTTACTGCCTAATATTACTATCTTTAAATACCGCCCAAAGTTAACAAGATACGTTAAGCAAAAAATATCTCCGGCGACATTACCGGAAGGATTTTTTTATTTTAACCCGGTTTTAT
>JAEQBA010005023.1:0-16979 GCA_019434445.1 Phalangium opilio | reverse complement strand
CAACGTTTCCGTTAACTTTAACGTTAACAGTTAGGGTTCAAAACGTCAGGGAAAGGGACGGGGAAAACTGTGAAGTCGGAGAGTGTGAAGTGGAAAAACTTCATAGCACACAGGCGCGATTCTTTAAACGTGGCATGTCATACGAAGATGAATCGGTTGGTCTCCGACGAAAGGAACAATGGAGTTTTGAACATATATAGCGATGTTTGTTCTTTGCAGATACGGGGTTGATTTGTACTACAGATGCTCGACAAAGTTGTTAGAATTAGTATTTTGGCAAACCGGTCGCATGAGAGCAATATTGCAAACATTATCCTATCTCACATTGCTTTGGCATGCACAGCAGACGTCTAGTGCCGTCCGCCTCTAATCCGCAACGTGGGGCCGTTTTCACTTTCTAAACTTTCCTAAACGAGCGAGAGGAGAGCTCCTAAATTTCGATGTCTGGTTAAGTAAGCAGTTTCGTTCTAATCATATGTTATTAACTCGACTTGTCCTAGATTCCCTCACTTTCCCTGACCTCTTTCAGCCATTTTGAAGTTCCCTGACGTTTCCATGCCTCCTCTGTGCTAACCTTGTCGGGGTATTTCAAAAGCAAAGCCTTAGCGAGTTCTGACTAATCATGTGGCATTGGCTAAAGCCGGAAGACTAAACTAAAAACTCATACTCTTTGCTAGTTATACAGAATATCTCAAAAATCATGGTAGGACCGACTAGTGTGATGTGTTCTGATTCGAAAAGGCGCTACGACGTTTTGCTTTTCTTTTCGGGCCAATTTTTTCAAGTTTTGAATAAAGTGGTTTACATTGAAAGTAACATATTGAAAGATAATGCATTTATTGTTTGGGGGGGGGCTTGTGCTATGAATATCATATTCTACAGTATTTTATGCTGGACTTTCAAAAGTTTTTAGTCTGTATACTTTCTTTTGAGTTTCATTTGGGTCATCTGTAAATCACTTAAGTCATAACCCCGAAGCTTTGGGTAGGAAAATAAAATTTGATAGCATATTTTCAACTGAAAATAGCCAGTGTAACCACACTACTGCAGTTCTAACACCAGCTTTTATGGAAATCTTTCATATAGGAGAGCCGCAAAATGTTCCTTCTTACACCCTTATTATTAGTCCGTAAATTCAGTGTTTGAACAAGAAAAAATACGAAGGTGAACAATGTTACGGACCACCCCTTTAGGGTGATAAGGTCCAACACTCTTAAGTAATGTCATAAGAAAATAATATATAGCTCCCTATAAGTATGAAAAGCCCCAATAAAACCATATAAACAGTTTTCTTACATCGAAATTTACAGATAGTTTCTAGTTTAATTTAAAAAGAGATGTTATAATATTATGTGTTTTAAATAGTAGAATTTTAAATAGCAATTAAATCGTTCAGCATCTTGAAGTTGTTAATATATAATAATTATAGGTTTTTAAATGCCCAAACCCACTGGTCTCTACACTAAAATCGGAGGGTAGGAGGAGTCTAGCCTTTCGCCCCCCCCCTTTATCCGTATAGGCAGAAGTAATGTAACCCATAATTATGGGTTACGTCACTTCTGGTAGAGCCAAAATATCTCCCACGGGAGCGCAAAAGCGTGAGCGCTCCAAATTCGGAAGGAAACGCTGTGGTGTGAAAATGTACTACGTTTCATACTTATAGGGAGCTATATATTATGTTCTTATGGTAATGTATATAATAATAAGTTCATAAGATATGTTCCATAAGTTTTTCACTGTTGTGAAGTGATAAGCGTATTTGAAACGTCATAGATTCTCGTAAAACAACGTACGCCTGGTGAGGCGCTGTCAGAATAAATAGGAAGATAAACTGCAAAACCCTCTACGTATAGTATCGCTTGTCGTTCTCTAACTAGCTCTCAGTAAGTCTCTAGAATGACGTAGTATAGGAAGAATCATACTTATGGAACATATCATATAATCTTATGATTATATAAACTGCTTACGAAAGTGAATAATAATTTAAGGATCAAATTTACCATTTGCGAGTCATCCTTTTGGTCTTTTTGTAATTTTAAAATTAGTCTCTGTGCTGAGTCTACAACTGCTCTATCCCCGCTTTTGAGCGACTGTTGTGCTTTAAAGTTTTGTAATGATTTTGGTATTTCGTACCTCCCGGTTGTTTTTCTAATTTCATCAAGAACGAGCTTGTTATCACCTCTAACTCTAACGAAATCTAAAACTTTAGCTTTTTGTTCCAAATTTGCCTGGCGCAGTGCTCTGTTAGCTGGATACTTTTCGTAAAGCTCGGGTCCGATGTCATGATTATGATTTAGCTCGATAGAGGATATGTACAGGGCTTGAACTTTAGCATTTGCTGAGTATGTCACATGGGCAGGGCAAGAATTGGCAAATGTTGACGATTTTCTGTGCCCTTTCGCTTTGGTCTCATACTGGCCATAATGTACACAAACCATTTTTACTTTAGAGTACTTGAGTTTTCTTCCAATGGCGTATAAACTCCTTTTTTCGCTTTTTTACAAGCAGTTTTGTTGTGACTTTCAACGGATGTGGCATGTTTGTATTTACTTAATATTGGTGAAAAGTTCTTATTACAGTAATCATAATGGTTTTTTTCGCAAGATATCCAGTCTTCAAATTGTTGTTTTAATTTTAACTCCATGATAATATTTTCTCAGCCGTCTCATCTACTGAGTCTGAGAAGGATGATGACACCCAAAGAGAACCAATGAATAAGTGCCGGAAAACAATATATTTAAAACGAGTAGGGCTTCGGCCCAGAAATTGCAACAATAACGCTAAAGGTTAAATAGTAAAAATTGTGGACGAATTTCACACAATATACTCTACTATAAATAGAAATGGTCAAAAAACTTTTTAGAATTGTTCTGACTTTAGCTACAGGGATCGTTCCTCACTTGACACGAGTAAGAAAAGGTCTGCTAGCCATGAAGTTTTAACCGCGGTGCCATGAGTCCGAAAAGTCATATTTATCATCTATTAGCTACCATAAGTTTATAAGATATGTTCCATAAGTATGACACTTCCTATATTTCGTAATGCTACAGACTTACCGAGAGTATCTAGTTCAAGAATGACGCCAGAATTGATACTACACGCGGATGGTTTCCCAATCTGTCAATTCCTATTTGTTCTGTACCAAGTCTTTGACAGCGTATCAACAGGCGTACGTTGATTTACGAGAATCTATGACTTTTCACCTATGACAAGCTCTCAGTAACCAGTAGGACAAACTTATTCCCGATTAACATCGGCGAAGTTTTTAAAGAGGAGCAGCGCAACAGTGAAAGTCAGGTTGTTTTTATTTAGCCAGGGGAAATATGCTACCCAGGGGATATGACTATCACCGGATCCATTGTGTAAAGATGATACTTCGAGAAGTGGGCGAGTATAACGATTGAAACCGTGTCACAGACCCTTTCCTTTCGTGTCAGTTCCCCTTTTGTTTTTCATCCCGTTTTAACTTTTATTGCTTTGCTAAAAGCGTCCCCTTATTTCCGATTTCACCCGTCACTGTAACCCCAGCGGCTCCTTTATTATAGTTCAAAGCCTTCGCTCTCCTATTGACCTTCACTCCTTGTATCCCCTCTTTTTAATAGGCTCTATAGTGTTAATTTTTGTTTTCGTTTCCCTTTCTGTAGCCGAACTCTCCTTTCCTTATCTGAAATTCTCAGTTTTGGTTTTATGTTAAAACATAAGTATATAAGATATGTTCCATAAGTATGACCCTTCCTAATGCTAGAGACTAACTAAATCTCTAGTTCGAGAACGAATCGAGAATTGATACTTAACAGTATTCACCTTCAAAATTTTTCTTCTTCAAACACTGAATTTACGGACTAATAATAAGAGTGTAAGAAGGAACATTTTGCAGCTCTCCTATATGAAGGATTTCCAAAAAAGGATTTAGAACTGAAGTAGTGTGGCTCTATTATTATAGTCTCGAAAAAATGCTTTAAAAATATTGTAGACATTTTCAGAAGCCGATGTTTTCATTATTAAACCATGGATAAAGAATGCTCGTGAGGCAAATAGTGTTCGAGCGTAGAGGATACGCAACTCCCTATCTCGGACGACAGCTTATTCGATATCTACCAAGTAACGTGGTCCACGTTAAAGCGTTGGTTGTTAGCACGCGCGAAGCTAGGTCCCCTATCTCGGATCATAATAACTATAAAGCAGCTTTGTTCGTACTGACAACGGAACTTGAAAAATTACAGTAGCGCCACCTGAGAACCAGCGCTGGAAACCTGGCGAAGCTTAGCATTATAGAGCAACGCTGCAACGTGATATATATCGAGTATTCTGTCGCTCGAGATAGGGAGCTGCATATCCTCTAAGCGTGAACACTATTTGCTTCAAGCGCATTCTTTATTATTACCATCTCAAATTCTTACAATGAACTTCATTTATTTACACCCTGTATAAGTGGTCTAATTTGTCGTATGTTGACGTCATCCGAAGGCAATATTGGGGGCCGTGCACAAAGGGAGGTGTTGGTCTGATCTTTTCCACACTGTATATTATTAAACTGAGAATAGTGGGACGAAATTGAAATAAGTCATTGGTTGTCAGGTTTATGTATACTTGAAGATCAAATGATCGCGCCATTCTATAATACCAGACGAACGTAGAAATTTTACGCATAAAATAAGCAGCAGAAATTGAATACAGTGGGGAATGGCGCACTCTCTCAGAGAAATGTCGGCCATAATGTGAGACTCTAAAGATGCATATCTCATAAAATCTTCAGATCATTTGCATAATTGCATCAATAGAAAGAGATATGTTGGCCAAAATTATTTTAGCTCCTTCAAAAGAACATTTCGAGTTTCTGCTCCTTTGAATTCCCCGCCGATAATCGAAGGCCGATTTTACGAACTGGAGCGCGATTGTGGCGCGTGATTAAATGGGCTATGATAAGAGCCTTACCAAAATCTCAAATCCCGACACTCTTGACCAAATATTTTTATTAAATATGGATCTGTGGTACTTAATGGATATTTTAGGCTGGTTTCCGGGCCAGAATAAACTACCTTTTGAATTAGGACTGCTAAGCCCGGAAACTGGGCAAAAATAGTTTTCAGGCATTTAATAGCTATTTAACACTGGTTTCCAGGCCAAATTAGCCCTCTTTTTGAATAAGAGCTAATTAGGCCCGGAAAACGGGCCAAAATAGCTTTTAGGCATTTCACAGAGACTGTTTAAGCCTGGAAACCAGGCCAAAATAGTTGGCCCCGCGCGGCCGAGTCTATTTAGGCCTGGAAAAAGGTAGGCCCGTTTTTCGGGCCTAAATAGTCGTAGCTCGACTATTATGACCTGGAAAGTATGACGCCCGGTTTCCGGGCCTAAATAGCTGACGATTGAGAGTCAGCTATTTCGGCCCGGAAACCGGGCGAAAATAGCAATTTTTTCAATGGCCAGCTATTTAGGCCCGGAAAGCGGGCCAAACTACTATTAGGCCTGAAAACCGGGCCAAAATAGTTGGCCCCGCGCGGCCGAGTCTATTTAGGCCTGGAAAAGGGTAGGCCCGTTTTTCGGGGGTAAATAGTCGTAGCTCGAACCACGGCTATTATGGCCTGGAAAATTTGACGCCCGAAAACCGGGCCTAAATAGCTGACTCTTAATCGTCAGCTATTTTGGCCTGGTTTCCGGGCCAAAATAGCAATCTTTACAATGGCCAGCTATTTAGGCCCGGAAAGCGGGCCAAACTACTATTGGGCCTGAAAACCGGGCCAAAATAGTTGGCCCCGCGCGGCCGAGTCTATTTAGGCCTGGAAAAGGGTAGGCCCGTTTTTCGGGCCTAAATAGTCGTAGCTCGAACCACGGCTATTATGGCCTGGAAAATTTGACGCCCGAAAACCGGGCCAAAATAGCTGACTCTCAATCGCCCGCTATTTTGGCCCGGTATCCGGGCCAAAATAGCAATCTTTTTAATGCCAGCTATTTTGGCCCGGAAACCGGGCCGAAATAGTTTATACCTAATTACGCCCGGAAACCGGGCCAAAATAGACACTTCGTAAAATTTTCGTCAACGTAATTACGTCCATATCGTACCTATTGTACTGTGGGTTTTGCAAAAGCATATTGGCTTCACCCTATTCAGTATGACTTATTAAAACCCTTTTACATGTCTCGACAAACATGTACGAGTACAGCAACGGTATCAGTAAGAATCTTAATCACGTATGTCACCGAAAGGTTCTTTTTCGGCCGTATCTGTCTTTGTCTGTCTGTTGTTACACCCCTGTTTTCAAATCGGAGCGAACGTGTCCGATATCTCCGGATCACTATCACAGTTCCCAGAAATTCCGAAAACTTTTTTGTACTACGTTATCTCTTCCACTTGAGTCAAAACTACGTTTTACTAGCCACTATTCCTTCATCCTCTTAGTCTGTCGTTCATTACACATAGACACCAATCTGTACATGTTGGCTTCTAACATCACCATAATCTGGATTTTGTTATTCTATAGACCTTAATTTATACTCATTTGCTTCTAAACCTGATATTTTGCACATATACACCAATGTGTAACACTGTTAAGATACATGTGGCGATAGGGTTACGAGAAACGTCTACTCTCGCAATGGCTGGCTTCCTCCGAATTTTCACTCCTACTTAACACTTATTGAACTCTTTAAGTTTGGTTACAATTACTAGCGCACGGTAGCAAGGTCATGTGATAGGTGTAGGCGCGGAACCACAAAAAATGTGGCCGTACGTCGAGGAGAAGACATGACTTCATGTTACAGAGACAAATGGTTTTAATCCACCTTTACTACCATTTAAAGAAAGAAATAGGTTCAGGATCTAAAATCTCAAGATTTAAATCCTGAAAAAGAGGATTTCGTTCGTCTCCTGTCAGCACGCACAAAGCTACGTGCTGACAGCCAAAGCTGAAACAGTGTATATACAGAATATGCGGCCGTCGGAGATATGGAGTTGCCTATCCTATAGCCTGACAATAAATTTCCTCTCGCGCATTCTTTATCCGTGCCAAAACCATGATTGTTTTTAATAAAAAAATCGCTTGACTTAAATCAAACAACCCTGGGCTAAAGGAATTAAAAGTCTGTTAAACCTCCCGCTCCTCTGCGTGTCTTTGGTTATTCACGTATGTAGGACAACCTTTGACCCAAGGTCTATTCGTTCAGACGACGCAGCGCAGAAGCAGAGAAAACCGGTTTACATTCGGCATTGCGAGGATAGGTCGCAAGCTCTATCAATGTCACGTGGTGTTACATTCTGTATGAAGTAAGGTGAGACGGTCTTACCACCCACTCTCCTTAAATTAACGCAGAAAGGCCCAGAATTTGGCTTCTTAACGAGTACAATTAGAAACGCAATATGTATTTCTGGTTAACAAGAATTATAAATATTACAATATTAGACAGACTTCTATCAACGAATTGTATTAATCCAAATCGTGTGATGATCAAACTAGAGGTTCACCGAAATATCATTGCAAAACTGACCCTTTTTGTATATAAAATTGTCTCTGAACCCGGGCCACGTAACTCAGTACGATTTGAAAGCGAAACGCTCTTGAAGTGTTACTAAAAGATAGACAAAGAAGTAAGGATCCATCTTACTTATCTACTTATAATTATACCCTGGATGACCCTATCCATTTGGCACACTTTGAATTCCGCTGAAAACTAGATTGCATGCTGTACACGTACAAGTTTATAACAATTTCATGAATTTCCTATCATTTATAACAATTTCATGAATTTCCTATCATTTATAACAATTTCATGAATTTCCTATCATTTATAACAATTTCATGAATTTGCTATCATAACCTTTTTTTGGACTTACCTGGTACATGCTCATCCTCAAGGTTGTATTAACCGAACTAGTCGGGCACATTCTCCAAAATTATCCAGTGATACGACCAAGAGAGTAAGAGCAAGCCTAGGGTTGTGAAAATTACATTTTTATTTCGCTCCTTTTTGAAGGAATTATACCGTATGGCTTTAATCAATTTTGTCTGGGAAAAGTGTGACCTAACCATATGGAAAAATAGTTTTCCACTTTCACTACCAATAGAGTTGAAAATAATTGAGATATTTTGCTATCCATAGTTATATACACATACCTAAAAAGTAGATTGATCGAATAAATTTCGGGCTACACCTTGAATTTTATACATAATGCACAGTTTATCTTAATTGGCTACAAATGGCTTCTGAATCATGAAAAATATAGATTAGATAGCCAATATCCTAGTTGATAATCGTATCATGCAGTCACGCGAGAAAACACTCGCCTGAAAAATAAGTTAATCGTCTGAAGCCTTTCTCGTCGCAGCTCTTTTCTCTAGAAAATGAGATCGTCAATTTCAAGATTTATCCCGTAAACCGCAAACGACGTTATTACGTACATGTACTTTGCATGATCAATATTTCACATTTAGAAACAATTATTATACAAGAACAAAACAAGCTACGCAACAAGTGGGGAAAACCATAATAAACCTCTCCGAGTCCAGGCAAAATCTAATTATTTAACTGAATATAAAACTATTGCTATTTTACCACTCCGAGTGACGATGACGTCACGGAGAGGTATTACACTAGACGTGTCTGCGTGAGTGTCTCTCACCGCGTTTGCAGTTGTCAAATCGGAGCAATCGTGTTCGAAATATCCAGACCGCGTTCGCAATTCACAGAAATCAATATTGGCTTTACCCCATTATCACCGTTAGGGTTAACAAGAACGCGGCGATCGGCTATGGTTACGAGAAACGTCCCAATTAAAGGGTTTACACCAAGGGTTCACGTTATTGTGCTATTTCTTATCCCTTATGGAGAATCGGCCAAATTATACATTCTGAATTTCCAAAAAATTACTAAAGAGTCATACGCTAGATTTCAAACTTTAACAATATATATATATTTATATGTTGAAAGTGATTTTAGGAATTTCGTTTCTAAAAACGACTCAACTAGAACTAATTTAAATTACTGACGATTTAAATAATCAAGATCTTTTTAATAGGAAGAGGTTCATTTTGTTTACCCAACTTGCTAGTTAAGGAACTGCATGTGTTAAATTTTAAATATTGAATTTCCAAGGCCTTAGTTGCGTCTTTTTGACTTCGTCTACTCTAAATGTTTTGTCCCAGCGTCAATTGGAGTGGAGTTGTTACTCTGCTTTTTTCGATTGGAAGAGTTAATTCGGCGGACTGAAACACTGCGGATTCGAGAGTTCTAGGCTGATTATGGTTGTCGTATTGTCGCGAACGAAATGATTACGGTTGTTTTAACTAAACTTTGTCTTTATTTTATTAAAATTCTAGAAGTTGTGGTTTTTTTCCATGGCTTCTCAATCTAGACTGATTATTAAAATCATTTTTCCTCGTGAGAAAGAGAACACCCTCTTCTTTGTAGGTATTAAATTTGTTTTTTATTGCTATGTTTAATGTCATATCACTACAATAGTTAACGTTAATTTTTTCAGTTCCCTATTTTTAACCACGAATTATATTTTAGTTCAGTTCATTTATTATTACCCTTTTAAATTTTTACCTCTCCGAGTGACGTATGTCACAGTGAGGTTCTAATTCCAACGTTTCTGTCTGTCTGTTGTTACACTCCAGGGGACCACGTTCGCACTTTGCAAATCGGAGCAAAGGTGTTCTCAAATTCCGGACCGGAAATTTGGATTCCACTTACACTGGCTACCACACCATTTCCCGTCTAAGCCACCAGCATATTCCTTGTCATTTGTCCATCCCACATGGACACCACTCTATAGTTATTGGGTTCTATACATTACCATCACCTGCGGCCGTACTCGGCAGAAAAGTTAAGCTCCTCCTTCTGTCCTTGGCTCGCTGGTTGGACCGTCAACTATTGCCCTTGGACTTCAAATTGGCGGCGTTCATCGATGACGTTCCTTTCCTTGGGTCAGTGATTGGAGGTTCAGCTGGCAAAAATAAGCCTTACAATTCAGTTCAGTTAGCATTTCAAGTGGAACTGAATCTCAGTTTAAGGTCAGTGTACAGTGTAAATTTATCGTCAAAGGTCAGTGCCGTAACCTTTATCCCCACGTTTTAAACATCTAATCTTTCCATGTTGTTAGTCACCTTGATAATATAGAATTTTCCACGAACCACAACTACCTAAGCTTAAAAGAATAGAATAGAATAGAAAAGTTTGTTTATTGTGCATAGAAAGAATCTTGGCAGATTCACGAGAATATACACATTTGTTTTTTTCATAAAGACATAATAATATGTACAACCAGCAATGGAGGCATAATTTATAGAGATGGGCCGACACGGATATATCGGTTTATCCGAGGATCAGTATCGGGTCATCTCTTAATGTCCATACAGCTCCAAATGATACTACTCTAATACAATGAATTGATAACAAAAATAAAATGAACCAGTACATTACCTGAATGTCACCCAGATGTTTCTGTCATTGTTTTCCTCCTTTTTATTTGTCGAGCTAGCACTACAATGGCCATACAACTCCAAATGATAATACTAATGTAATACAATGAATTGATAACAAAAAGAAAATGAACCAGTACAGACTAGAACAAGAGATACGAGTTAAATTTGAGCCATGTTGAGAAATAAAGTTTCGGACTGTGAGAGTAAATGTAAATGTGCAATTTCTAAGTTGGCTGGCAAAGTGAAGTTTTATTTGTCTTGGGAAACAGTTGTTTTCTTATTCGTTTGTAATTGACAAGTTGTAATTAAATGTATATAGATATGTTCTAAAGTTGCCAAGATTTATTTGTAATTATTGTAATGAATTATACATAGTATGGCTACAAAACTGAAAAACGCGCCATATACCCATGACGAGTTAGACACCTTATTAACTCAGTTGGAGTCTGTTCGTTCTTTGGTAATCAATGACTTCGGGAAGACGCCTGAAGAGAGGAGTAGGTCGCAGGAAATAACCCATCGGGTTAATGAAGTCCACCGTCAAAACCGCACTCCTGAAGAAATTAAAAAAAACTAGAGCTTCTTAAAGAGTGAGGTGGCCAAAAGGTGGCAATTCTATCGAGGGAGTGCCGTAAAACTGGAGGAAGAGCAAACAATTCGGAGCCATTGACACCCATTGAGGCAAGGGCTGCTTCCTTAATTCCAAAGGTGTCGATGGTAGGCATTGATTATGCCTTCGATTTTGGTGCTTCCCAGTTTGGGGTATCTTTGGATAGTTCATCTGAAATGTAAGTACTTATTCAGTCGTCATACAACAAATCCTAACGGATATGGGGCAAATTCTTCAACATTTTTAGTGAGTTATGATATGTGATAACTATCGCTAAAACAGTTTTAGTGAGTCAACACCCGATTTTATGTCAGGGCTTGGTCTAAATATCCAAATACTATGGGGTCTCATCAAACCTTGAGGGTTGTGTCGCGACTTCGTTCGTTCTTTTTTTTTTAAATAAAGGTTGTCAAAGTAAACGTTTATCGGTTTTTTCATTTTCACGACCCGATGTCGTGATAACTAAATACGGTACAATTTTAAATGGTTTTATCAGGACGAGCGGAATCGAGAGATATGCAACACTTAAGTTTGAGGACACCCAAGTCTAATTGCCGATTTATGATGACTGTACCCCCTAAACTATTAGTAATCACTTGTAATAACTCGCTAAAAAAGTTACGAAATAGGCCCCATGGCCCGAGAAAGTATAGTGAACTATTATTACAAACTGCAGTGTGTGCAATTATATTTAAAACAATTGCAGCCTACCTTCTGAAGCCTATCCCCCACCTGATATGCAAGAATGTGAGGACCCTTTAACAGCAACTGATGTAGGTTCGTGTTATGCAAATTTTGGTAAGTTGGTTCTGTAGAAACAATGTCATTGACATTGTTTCTACAGAACCAGGACGCTGCTCAAAAAGTGTTCCCACAGATTTCACTGAAGATCATTCAGAAACAGTTCCGCCTTCCGTTTTGGACGAAGATGCCTGTCATCCACCTGCTACTTGTAAGTATGACATAAACATTGTTATAACAATGGCTTATAAAAGGTATATGTAAATATTCACAGCCCCTTTATTTGAATTAGGCTAAGCACATAGTGGAGCGCAGAGCACAGCAGCGATTAGAGCGAAGAGCATAGCGGCGAATGAAAGTGGCGGTGATGAAAGAGTTCGAAACACATAGCAGAGATGATAGCGGAATAATATTTTGGCAGGAAAACAAATATGCAACAATTTAAGTAAAAAACATGGATTCCTTTCTATTAGCCGAGAATTCTTCACTTAAAACTTGATATTTTCTTCAAAAAAAAAAAAAGAAATATATGAAATGGTTAACCATGGATACGTCACTATTTATAACATATCTATCAGGGAAGAGGCTGCAACATTCCTCCTCCCTGATATCTATGAGGTTATCTACACTTGTGGAACTTCATTGTTGCTGAGATATGTTGTAACTGACACGGGATTGGAGTTGTCTTGCGTTACATTCTGAAAATGTGTCACTTGGGGTAGATTCATTTGTTCAGCATAAACAAAATTGTAAACAAGTTCTTGCATTTTGATTCTCAATAACATTTTATTTGGTGGCGTGAGAGTGCGTATATGTGGAGCCAAACTTTGAAAAAAACTGTCGTCTTCATCGGGTTCTTTTTTGTTCTGATTTTCTAGAATTCTTAATTTATTCTCTTCAAGTCCATTTTTCACAGTAACAAAAATGGGTAAAAAAGAGCGCCAAAACCCTCGGAAATAATAGTTTTTGTCGAACGCCACCGCTGCATCGGAACCGGATTGTACCGGTTTTTGAGAGAGCAAAGCGGGAAAATCAAACTTGTTTAAAGCTTCGCTTTGCTCGTTTGTAACAGCGCTGTTACCTCGATGTAGATCGCTCCACTATGCATGGTTCAATTGGAACTTTAGTGTTTGATTTCGTCGCTATGCTCGCCCCTTTAATCGTTGCTGTGCTCTTCGCTCCACTATGTGCTTAGCCTTAGGGTATAGTAGCGCGCTTTTGACGCATTAAATTTCGGCAAACTTTTGATATAGAGGGATGATGCAAAGTCTGGCGCCACAAAGACCTTTCTTTTCGTTTCTATCTTTTTAATGTGTTTCTTTAACTTTTTGTTTTAATTTCCTTGTTCTTTATTTCATCACTTCTTGCTATTGTTTCTGCATGCTTGGCCTTCCTTTTTAGTTGGATTTATAAATCGGGTAAATATTCTTATAGCCGAGATCCTTCGTAACATGAAAAGACCCCTGCCAACAGTCAATAGGCTTTTGGATTCGGCGGATGCGTGTTTGGAATCGGACCAGAGAACACAAGAGGCCCTACGCATGTTCGCGTCTGCTTTGACAGAAATGACCCAAATTGAAAAGCTAATAACATGGCCGAAGCTTTGCGAAGGTTGGGAGAAAAATCTCAGCCAGAGAAAAATAAGGATTAGTTTTGTTTTTGTTTTTTATGACATGCATAGTCCACTTGTACATACTGTATATAATTTTCCATATAAATGCACAAATTTTTAGCCCATCGATAGGTGGCGCTAAAAAGCAAAAAGTAGAAACACTGAACTTTTTGCTGAGTAACGTAGAGACTAGAGAGAGGGAGAGAGAGGCGAGAATCGGGGAAAGACGATTTTGTCAGCGTGCTTGCCAAAGCAGGGGTATTATAGAACGGATAAGAGACATTATTCAAACAGTCGAGAAAATCAAGTGGTAAATAGCTGCCAATTTTTGATTTCTAGTTGCAATATTTAAACAATTTTGTTGCAGTTGTCTTTTGAACATAAAGATAAAGACTCTCGCTCTGCCTCTACAAACTCAAGCAGTCGAGACACTCAAGTAGTAAGTAGTTGCCTATTTTTGATTTCTAGTTGTGATTTTTAAACAAACATTTTGTAGTTTTCTTTTGAACATTAAGATAAAGAGGGAGAGATTCGAGAAGAAAATACGGAAGAAGATAAACCTTCGGATAATGTTGGTCTTATCAACAAGACAAATGAAAACCTTTAGCTTAAACTTGTAGTAGCAATCATTCAATTGAATTCCTTTACATAGAGTCAACTCCGTGTGATAATTCCAAAAAAGCTACAAGCGCAAAACCCCCTAATTCTTTCATAATTGAAAAAACTTCTAGAAAAATTTTGAATCAAGACGACTTACTACGAGTAAAGTAACATTAATGAAATGAAGCGGAGAGTTAAATTTCCATTAAATAATCAATTATTATTTTCAGGGAATTAAATAGAATACGTTGCTACTTTAATGGAGGCAGTTCCACCTGAAAACGAAGGAATTGCGAACTACACATAATTCAATATATCAATGAGTGTATAGATTCATAAAAATTGGTTTATTTTCACAAAAGGTCCTTCATTTAAACTTTGTTAAAAAACTATTAATATTTTAATTCTTTCTTTTTAACGTAATTGGTCTTGGAAACCTTAACAAATCCAATTGCCAATCCACAACAGTTTCGGGCAGCTGTTGCACTTCGTTTTAATAGTGCTCTGGCAGGCGCGTCTATTATGCGGGCTGCTTAATCTCCTTTAATAATATTCCCAAGTGAATCCTTATAATCACTGTATGTTTTCGGACAGTATGTTTTGTTGGACCTATTTTCTTTTTCAATAATAAGAAAATTGTGCAAAGCAATGCAAGCTTTTACCACTACGTCTACATTTTACAAACGTTCCTGGTAAACCAAAAAAAATCAGCTTTCAAGACGCAGATATTCCTGGCAAACCAAATAAAATATCAGTTTTCAAGACGCAGATATTCCCGGTAAACCAAAAAAAATCAGGTTTTTAAAACCCAGATATTCCCGGTAAACCAAAAAAATCAGGTTACAAAATCCCAGATATTCCCGGTAAACAAAAAAAAATCAGGTTTCAAAACCCCAGATATGCCCAGTAAACCAGAAAATTAGGCTTCAAAAACGGATTTAAAGCAACCGTGGAAGAAACTGAATTCAAATACAACGCAAATGTACGAGCCTGTTCCTTTTTGAATTGTTTTGCCATAATAAAAATATTTAGCCTGTTCACCAGAAGCTTACCGTAGAAGATAAAGAAAGTATAAGAAATATTCTAGTCTCAAGTGCTTTTCCATCTGCCCTGGGGTTGGATCGAAAAGGTAGACCTCGAGCTGCTAAAGCATTAAGCCCAAAACCAATGCTTGTTCCCAATCTAAAGTATGCTTTCTGTGATTCTGGTTCAGAATGAGGAAATTCTGCTTTCCTATGCCCTTGAACTGAATGATGAGCTTAACAGCGTAAGCGACATTACCACGACACAGATTAATATCCTTTATGTACAATGTTATCATGCATACGTTGGTTTCACAAAAGATGAAGCCGTTGCCTTATGTCATGAAACTTCGAAGCAAGGAAAAGAAACTGAAAACAAGAAATGGGCTTGGGAACGCACAAACAGGGTCAACTTGCTACGCGTTGTTTACGTATTCTGAGAAGGTTGACTGAGCGTCAAAAACCAAAAAAAACATTTTAATTCTTTCCTACTTAAACGTTATAAAAACACTAATTATGGAAACGAAATGGAAGAATTTGGGGTAAAACGATATAGCGAAATCAATAGCTACAAAATTATTATGCTTGGTATCGTTGTAAATGCCCTAACCCATGTTGTAATTTTTCAAGTCGGAAAACCAGCCATACTTTTTGAAGTCAAATGTCCAGTAGAACACTGCAAAAAATAATGGTCTGAAAATGGTTTAAATATGGTTTGAAGTCTAAGAGACACCCAACATATGACTTCGAATGGAACTAAGAGGGTTTTAAAGAAGATTAAAACCATATTGTGTTGAAGACATATTTTAGATTAAACCATTAATGGAATGTCTAAATGTTTTGATATAAAACCGTATCCAAAAAAGCTTTACAGTAAACCCTTTACGGAAACGAAATGGTTTGATGTTAGCCTTGTTTTTTATTAGCACAAGCGGAATTCACGAGACATCCGCCACTTTTCGTTCAAGGCTTGATGACACACATAAATAATAGCCTATTTAGATCTGGCACTCTCATAGAACACACGAGGTTGGCATCAACCCTTTAGACGATAGTAATCACTTGCGATAACTCGCTTAAAAAGTTAGAGAATTGCCCGCAATGTGTGACTAGCACTGAATTATATGATATTTACCGTCCCTCTTTTGCATCAAAACGGCACCAAGACCGGTTTTTGAAGCATCACATTGGAGAAGTAAAAGGGGAGAGTAAAATCGGGAGCAGCTAGGATAGGTGCAGATGTTAGAGCAGTTTTGATAGTTTGAAAAGCATTTTCTTGGGTTTCTGCCCAAACCCACTCAACGTCTTTATGTAATAAAGTTGTTAAAGGAGTTGCCAATGTTGCGAACCCTTTAATAAAGAGTCGGTAGTTGTCAACTAAACCTAAAAATGAGCGCAACTTTTCAACAGTAGTTGGAGATGGTAACTCGCTCAGTGCGGTGGTTTTGGCGTGGTCCACTTTAATACCATCCGGTCGTGCAATGTGTCCTAGGAGTGGGGCCTCTTTTAAACAAAACTTAGTCTTACTGGCATCTGATAGGATTTTAAAAACCTTTTCTAGGGTAGCTAAATGC
Organism: Phalangium opilio; assembly: GCA_019434445.1. Classification (NCBI taxonomy): domain Eukaryota; kingdom Metazoa; phylum Arthropoda; class Arachnida; order Opiliones; family Phalangiidae; genus Phalangium; species Phalangium opilio. The sequence goes on along the minus strand of JAEQBA010005023.1, from coordinate 402 downwards.
TTTACAAAACTTTCGGATATCACTATCAAATCGTCTAGGTAGGCACTAATGCCTTCCTGTCTGAGGGACCGAACAATCGGTCTATCGTGCGTTGGAATGTGGCGGGGGCGTTACATAAGCCAAACATAAGTACTTTGGGGCGAAATAAGCCTTTATGGGTAATAAATGCGACATTGTCGCGAATAGAGGGGTCCAGAGGAATCTGCCAGTATCCCGCTTTATGATCGAGGGTGGTTATGAACTTCGGTCTTTCAATTGATTCTAGATTGTCATTAATTGTAGGAAGCGAGTAAGAATCGCCGTCAATCTCCGCGGACCCATAGTAGGTGGACTAGGTAACTCTTTCAAAGGTGGGTCATATAGGACTTTTTAAGAAGTCGTATTTTACACCGGGCTCATCGC
>JAEQBA010005022.1:0-10398 GCA_019434445.1 Phalangium opilio | reverse complement strand
TNAAACGAAGCTAAGCTAAGCTAAACGAAGCTAAACGAAGCTAAGCTAAACGAAGCTAAACGAAGCTAAACGAAGCTAAGCTAAGCTAAACGAAGCTAAACGAAGCTAAGCTAAACGAAGCTAAACGAAGCTAAGCTAAACGAAGCTAAGCTAAGCTAAGCAACTAAACGAAGCTAAGCTAAGCTAAGCGAAGCTAAACGAAGCTAAACGAAGCTAAGCTAAACGAAGCTAAACGAAGCTAAGCTAAACGAAGCTAAACGAAGCTAAGCTAAATGAAGCTAAACGAAGCTAAGCTAAACGCAGCTAAGCTAGCTAAACGAAGCTAAGCTAAGCTAAGCTAAGCTAAACGAAGCTAAACGAATCTAAACGAAGCTAAACGAAGCTAAGCTAAACGAAGCTAAACGAAGCTAAGCTAAACGAAGCTAAACGAAGCTAAGCTAAACGAAGCTAAACGAAGCTAATCGAAGCTAAACGAAGCTAAGCTAAACGAAGCTAAACGAAGCTAAGCTAAACGAAGCTAAACGAAGCTAAGCTAAACGAAGCTAAGCTAAGCTAAACTAAGCTAAACGAAGCTAAGCTAAGCTAAACGAAGCTAAACGAAGCTAAGCTAAACGAAGCTAAACGAAGCTAAGCTAAACGAAGCTAAACGAAGCTAAGCTAAACGAAGCTAAACGAAGCTAAGCTAAACGAAGCTAAACGAAGCTAAACGAAGCTAAGCTAAACGAAGCTAAACGAAGCTAAGCTAAACGAAGCTAAACGAAGCTAAGCTAAACGAAGCTAAACGAAGCTAAGCTAAACGAAGCTAAACGAAGCTAAACGAAGCTAAGCTAAACGAAGCTAAACGAAGCTAAGCTAAACGAAGCTAAGCTAAACGAAGCTAAGCTAAACGAAGCTAAGCTAAGCTAAACGAAGCTAAACGAAGCTAAACGAAGCTAAGCTAAACGAAGCTAAACGAAGCTAAGCTAAACGAAGCTAAACGAAGCTAAGCGAAGCTAAACGAAGCTAAACGAAGCTAAACGAAGCTAAACGAAGCTAAACGAAGCTAAACGAAGCTAAACGAAGCTAATCGAAGCTAAACGAAGCTAAACGAAGCTAAGCTAAACGAAGCTAAACGAAGCTAAGCTAAGCTAAACGAAGCTAAACGAAGCTAAGCTAAACGAAGCTAAACGAAGCTAAACGAAGCTAAGCTAAGCTAAACGAAGCTAAACGAAGCTAAGCTAAGCTAAACGAAGCTAAACGAAGCTAAGCTAAACGAAGCTAAACGACGCTAAGCCAAACGAAGCTAAGCTAAGCTAAGCTAAGTTAAACGAAGCTAAGCTAAGCTAAGCTAAGCTAAACGAAGCTAAACGAAGCTAAGCTAAACGAAGCTAAACGAAGCTAAGCTAAATGAAGCTAAACGAAGCTAAGCTAAATGAAGCTAAACGAAGCTAAGCTAAACGCAGCTAAGCTAAGCTAAACGAAGCTTAGCTAAGCTAAGCTAAGCTAAACGAAGCTAAACGAATCTAAACGAAGCTAAACGAAGCTAAGCTAAACGAAGCTAAACGAAGCTAAGCTAAACGAAGCTAAACGAAGCTAAGCTAAACGAAGCTAAACGAAGCTAAGCTAAACGAAGCTAAGCTAAACGAAGCTAAACGAAGCTAATCGAAGCTAAACGAAGCTAAGCTAAACGAAGCTAAACGAAGCTAAGCTAAACGAAGCTAAACGAAGCTAAGCTAAACGAAGCTAAACGAAGCTAAGCTAAGCTAATCTAAGCTAAACGAAGCTAAGCTAAGCTAAACGAAGCTAAACGAAGCTAAGCTAAACGAAGCTAAACGAAGCTAAACGAAGCTAAACGAAGCTAAGCTAAACGAAGCTAAACGAAGCTAAGCTAAACGAAGCTAAACGAAGCTAAGCTAAGCTAATCTAAGCTAAACGAAGCTAAGCTAAGCTAAACGAAGCTAAACGAAGCTAAACGAAGCTAAGCTAAACGAAGCTAAACGAAGCTAAGCTAAACGAAGCTAAACGAAGCTAAGCTAAACGAAGCTAAACGAAGCTAAGCTAAACGAAGCTAAGCTAAACGAAGCTAAACGAAGCTAAGCTAAACGAAGCTAAACGAAGCTAAACGAAGCTAAGCTAAACGAAGCTAAACGAAGCTAAACGAAGCTAAGCTAAGCTAAACTAAGCTAAACTAAGCTAAACGAAGCTAAACGAAGCTAAGCTAAACGAAGCTAAACGAAGCTAAACGAAGCTAAACGAAGCTAAACGAAGCTAAAACGAAGCTAAACGAAGCTAAACGAAACTAAACGAAGCTAAGCTAAGCTAAACGAAGCTAAGCTAAGCTAAGCGAAGCTAAACGAAGCTAAACGAAGCTAAGCTAAACGAAGCTAAACGAAGCTAAGCGAAGCTAAACGAAGCTAGGCTAAATGAAGCTAAACGAAGCTAAACGAAGCTAAACGAAGCTAAGCTAAACGAAGCTAAACGAAGCTAAACGAAGCTAAGCTAAACGAAGCTAAACGAAGCTAAGCTAAGCTAATCTAAGCTAAACGAAGCTAAGCTAAACGAAGCTAAGCTAAGCTAAGCTAATCTAAGCTAAACGAAGCTAAGCTAAGCTAAACGAAGCTAAACGAAGCTAAGCTAAACGAAGCTAAACGAAGCTAAGCTAAACGAAGCTAAACGAAGCTAAGCTAAACGAAGCTAAACGAAGCTAATCGAAGCTAAACGAAGCTAAACGAAGCTAAACGAAGCTAAGCTAAACGAAGCTAAACGAAGCTAAGCTAAGCTAAACGAAGCTAAGCTAAGCTAAACGAAGCTAAACGAAGCTAAGCTAAGCTAAACGAAGCTAAACGAAGCTAAACGAAGCTAAGCTAAACGAAGCTAAACGAAGCTAAACGAAGCTAAGCTAAACGAAGCTAAACGAAGCTAAACGAAGCTAAGCTAAACGAAGCTAAACGAAGCTAAACGAAGCTAAGCTAAACGAAGCTAAACGAAGCTAAGCTAAACGAAGCTAAACGAAGCTAAACTAAGCTAAGCTAAGCTAATCTAAGCTAAACGAAGCTAAGCTAAGCTAAGCTAAGCTAAACGAAGCTAAACGAAGCTAAGCTAAACGAAGCTAAACGAAGCTAAGCTAAACGAAGCTAAACGAAGCTAAGCTAAACGAAGCTAAACGAAGCTAAACGAAGCTAAGCTAAACGAAGCTAAACGAAGCTAAGCTAAACGAAGCTAAACGAAGCTAAACGAAGCTAAACGAAGCTAAACGAAGCTAAAACGAAGCTAAACGAAGCTAAACGAAACTAAACGAAGCTAAGCTAAGCTAAACGAAGCTAAGCTAAGCTAAGCGAAGCTAAACGAAGCTAAACGAAGCTAAGCTAAACGAAGCTAAACGAAGCTAAGCGAAGCTAAACGAAGCTAGGCTAAATGAAGCTAAACGAAGCTAAACGAAGCTAAACGAAGCTAAGCTAAACGAAGCTAAACGAAGCTAAACGAAGCTAAGCTAAACGAAGCTAAACTAAACGAAGCTAAACGAAGCTAAGCTAAGCTAATCTAAGCTAAACGAAGCTAAGCTAAGCTAAACGAAGCTAAACGAAGCTAAGCTAAGCTAATCTAAGCTAAACGAAGCTAAGCTAAGCTAAACGAAGCTAAACGAAGCTAAGCTAAACGAAGCTAAACGAAGCTAAGCTAAACGAAGCTAAACGAAGCTAAGCTAAACGAAGCTAAACGAAGCTAATCGAAGCTAAACGAAGCTAAACGAAGCTAAACGAAGCTAAACGAAGCTAAGCTAAGCTAAACGAAGCTAAACGAAGCTAAGCTAAGCTAAACGAAGCTAAACGAAGCTAAAAGAAGCTAAGCTAAACGAAGCTAAACGAAGCTAAGCTAAACGAAGCTAAACGAAGCTAAACGAAGCTAAGCTAAACGAAGCTAAACGAAGCTAAGCTAAACGAAGCTAAACGAAGCTAAACGAAGCTAAGCTAAGCTAATCTAAGCTAAACGAAGCTAAGCTAAGCTAAGCTAAGCTAAACGAAGCTAAACAAAGCTAAGCTAAACGAAGCTAAACGAAGCTAAACGAAGCTAAACGAAGCTAAGCTAAACGAAGCTAAGCTAAACGAAGCTAAACGAAGCTAAACGAAGCTAAGCTAAACGAAGCTAAACGAAGCTAAACGAAGCTAAGCTAAACGAAGCTAAACGAAGCTAAGCTAAACGAAGCTAAACGAAGCTAAGCTAAACGAAGCTAAACGAAGCTAAACGAAGCTAAGCAAAACGAAGCTAAACGAAGCTAAACGAAGCTAAGCTAAACGAAGCTAAACGAAGGTAAGCTAAACGAAGCTAAACGAAGCTAAGCTAAACTAGGCTAAACGAAGCTAAGCTAAACGAAGCTAAGCTAAACGAAGCTAAGCTAACCGAAGCTAAGCCAAACGAAGCTAAACGAAGCTAAGCTAAGCTAAACTAGGCTAAACGAAGCTAAGCTAAACGAAGCTAAACGAAGCTAAACGAAGCTAAACGAAGCTAAACGAAGCTAAGCTAAACGAAGCTAAACGAAGCTAAGCTAAACGAAGCTAAACGAAGCTAAGCTAAACGAAGCTAAACGAAGCTAAACGAAGCTAAACGAAGCTAATCGAAGCTAAACGAAGCTAAACGAAGCTAAACGAAGCCACTCTAAACCACTCTAAACCACTCTAGCCACTCTTAGCCACTCTAAACTACTCAGTGTTACTGCCCAATTTCTCTCTCTAGTTTCTAACAATGGTTAGAGACTATTTGACATGACACGGCACAACGTTATATACATTTGTAAATTCAAAGTAGCACAAAAGGAAAAAGAATCCATTTTTTAATATTTTTGTTTGAAATAAATAAACTCATTAGTTATAACTAATAGAAAGTCAAGGGAATGGCACCGGTAATGAGCAGCAAAAAGAGAGGAAAGTTTGCTTCAAGTTAGTAGAGGGACATGGTAGTGAAAATAGTAATCTAGAATTTTGTTCCTTCAAACCTTAATTCATCATGAAAAATTCAAGTGAGGAGGCGACACTACCTAGAAAGATTGATTTTGGCAGATAACAGCGAAAAAATTATGTTCTGCACACACTGGGACTATGGGAGAGTTTAGTAGTGTAAAGCCGCACTTCGTACCTCCGTAGGTGTAGAATGTAGGTGTAGAATGTAGGTGTAGAGTGTAGGTGTAGAATTTCAAGGTCACCCTCTCGCCACGCCCCCTTGGGAAACTCGCGCGCGCCCCCTGGCGCGCCCCCTCGCGGGAAAACTCGCGCGCGCCCCCTGGCGCGCCCCCTCGCGGGAAAACTCGCGCGCGCCCCCTGGCGGCTGCGCCCCCTCGCGGGAAAACTCGCGCGCCCCCTCGCGGGAAAACCCTGCGCGGGAATCTGGCAGTCCTGTCTACAACTGTATCTGTGACGTCATTGGCGGGAAAATCTACAACTGTATCTATGACGTCATTGGCGGGAAAACACCGTGCGCCGCCTATTGGGAAACTCCTCCCTTCTACAACTGTATTTGTGACGTCATTGATAAGAGACGAGAATTTATTAAACGTACATTGCCAAGGGTTAATGTCTGTTGGAAGTTGCGCAATCCATTGTAATTTTTAGTTTGACTCAAAATTTCAACCTTTTTTCAAGGAGTTTATTTTGATTATGGTATTGTTTTAATGGTAATTAAAAGGTACACGTAAAAGCGTAATTAATATATAAGAAAATCATCTTAGACGTAATAGTAGAAAGCGTAATTAACCTCTGAAAATCAAAGTGTTACTGGTGTGTTAGCGTCTATTTGTAAGCCTTGGTTAAATTCTGCCTATAATAATCCAACAATTGTGACGTCATTCGAAGAGTTGTTGTATCGCGTAACGTATATTAAGGGGTGGCGGTAGTATAGACGAGAATGGATAGCTTTAAACGTACATTGCCAAGGGTTAATGTCTGTTGGAAGTTGCGCAACCCATTGTAATTTTTAGTTTGACTCAAAATTTCAACCTTTTTTCAAGGAGTTTATTTTGATTATGGTATTGTTTAATGGTAATTAAAAGGTACACGTAAAAGCGTAATTAATATATAAGAAAATCATCTTAGACGTAATAGTAGAAAGCGTAATTAACCTCTGAAAATCAAAGTGTTACTGGTGTGTTAGCGTCTATTTGTAAGCCTTGGTTAAATTTTACCTATAATAATACAACAATTGTGACGTCATTCGAAGAGTTGTTGTATCGCGTAGTAACGTATATTAAGGGGTGGCGGTAAAGTTTTATCATTGCTAAATGAAAATGTGTCAGGTTCATAACGATACAGTAGAGGTTTGGGTCGGTAATGGCTTACTGGAAAAGGACTGATACGGGTGTAGAGTTATACTTACAAAAGGAACAAAGATTTGACAGCTCAAACGGAATCAAATACCAGTACTTAGTTTCAAAATACAATCACAGAAAAGTAAGCGTGTGTAAATACTCTCCTTTCAAATCATTCGTATTCAAAACAATTCACATCTAATTTTTCTATTAGTATCGTACTAAAGTCAACGTTAGAGGCAGAGGCTACCCCGTTTACAGGCCAACACCAAACGCCAGGACTCGTCCTAACGTGTCTAAACCTAACCTACCTCCAAGTTATAACGTTATTACGTAAGGTGGCGAGAAGAAATTCCACCACAGAATTTGTATTAGTCTTAGACGTCGATATGATGCCCAACTATAACCTCCACGAAATGTTCCTGGAGTATGCCTGAGAAAATAGGCTCTTTCTCGAATCTCGAAAAGATGATAAAACTGTTTACCTTGTACCCGCATTCGAAATGAAAGAAATAGCCCAAATACCCAAGGATAAAACTGACAACGTTTGGAAATGATGGGCGCCCACCTCTTTTACATCGAGCTTTGTTGGAAATGTCAGAAACATATTGACTACGAAGCCTGGTATAGAGAACCAATGACTAATAAGTTAGCTGTCATTTTTGAAGTCTTGTGGAGAGATCCTTGGGAACCTTCTTCTTCAGCAGAAATTCAGCGCCTTATCATGATGAAAGGTTTAGACAATATGACTTTAATTTAAAAGTCAAGTAAGACCAAGATACCACCGTGTGTAGAAAGAAGAAACCATCGATAACTAACCCATTGATTGATATCTTTGTAGGTTTGCGAATTACACGTTGTAAGATACTAATTTTCAGTTTTAAATAACGCTTTTTGTCATCCATTATGGCCTGAAAATGGCCCCCTCATTCCATAAAGAAAAGGATACCGATCAAGAAAAGAACCGTATCTTATTTCGACAGTTCAAAACTGAACTAAAGGAAAAATATCCAGACTCCTCCAGGAGGTGCTACTGATCTCGAAGCTTCCATTTACATGAAAAAAGAAGTAATTTATCAGGTTAGTTTTAAAGAGTAAGTAAAAAGAAAATCAAATCTACCTTCCATTGTGTATAAAAACACTGGTCCCGGAAGCTTTGGAACAGATTTTGGCTGTTATGAAAAAACTGTCTCCATTGAGGAACTCTATTTAGATAATATAGGAGTTAAATGGTGTATATTCGTACAAGTTATTCTTATAATGACGTTATTTAATGTAAAGATTTGTATTTTAAAATAGGGATTTTGCTCATAAACTTGCATTGGTTTTGATAAGTAATCCAAATGTACCTTTTCATACTTTGGACCTATCAACTAACTTAAAAGAAGATAAAAGTAATATATTTACTAACGAAAAAAGAAATATCAAAGACAAATTAATAACAACAATAGCTCTTCATTGTATTTCTTAATGAAATATCTCTTGTCAATTAATTGTAAAGAAAAACAGAAAATAAATGTTACCAATAAACATTGTGGTGAACTTTTTATGAGGATATTATTTCTGCATTTCTTATAATAACGCTGAACTGCCTATCTGTACGAGGTTGAATTCAGGGGTTTTGATAAGTAATCCAAATGTACCTTTTCATACTTTGGACCTATCAAATAACCTAAAGAAGATAAAGGTAATATATTTACTAACGAAAAAAGAAATATCAAAGACAAATTAATAACAACAATAGCTCTTCATTGTATTTCTTAATGAAATATCTCTTGTCAATTAATTGTAAAGAAAAACAGAAAATAAATGTTACCAATAAACATTGTGGTGAACTTTTATGAGGATATTATTTCTGCATTTTTCATAATAGCGCTGAACTGCCTATCTGTACGAGGTTGAATTCAGGGTTCGTACAAACCTGGGAAACTGGGAAAACTTTCAAAAATTCAGTGTTTTTTCTTCTTGGCGGTCTAGTGTAAACATGTTTTACTGTGCTTTGGTGTGTTTTATTGTAGTTTTGTTGTGGTATAGTGTAGTTTTAGAGTGTTTTATTGTACTTTTATTGTGTTTATTGTAGTTTTATTGTACCTTAGTGTATTTTTTTGTGTTTTACTGTGTTTTATTGTAGTTTTTTGTATTTTATTGTAGTTTTATTGTACTTTTAGTGTATTTTATTGTGTTTTATTGTACCTTAGTGTATTTTATTATGGTATAGTGTAGTTTTAGACAGTTTTATTGTACTTTTATTGTACTTTTAGTGTGTTTTACTGTGTTTTGATTTGGTTTTATTGCGTTTTACTGTGTTATGGTGTGTTTTTATTGTAGTTTTAGTGTATTTCAGTGTATTTTGTTGTAATTTAAGTTATTTGTCATAAATTCACAAAGTTTCTGTAAGACTCAATATCATATTGAACATAATAATACGTGGAACAAAGTATTTAGTTTATTATTAGTTTATTTAGTTTATTATTATTATTAGTTTATTATTATTATTAGTTTATTTAGTTTATTTATTTAGTTCATTATTAGTTTATTATTATTAGTTTATTTAGTTTATTATTATTATTTATATATATTGTGCATTTATAACATTAAAGTAAAACGAAATAAATTTCCTTACCTACATCCCCAATATAACTCCAAAATTATTATGATATTTTTCGTTTGAATCAACTAACCATTCCACGAACATCTGTCACGACAAAACGGAAACAGTAGGTGTACCATTTTTGAACGCTTTTCTCCCAATACCAGTTCAGTATAAATCTCTTCAACTAGAAAGTGTATTTTATTGTCCTTTTCGTGTATTTTATTATGGTATAGTGTACTTTTAGTGTGTTTTATTGTACTTTTAGTGTATTTTATTGTGTTTTACTGTATTTTAATGTAGTTTTATTGTACTTTTAGTGTATTTTATTGTGTTTTACTGTGTTTTATTATAGTTTTATTGTACCTTTGTGTAGTTTTAGTGTTTTATTTTACTTTTAGTGTATTTTATTGTGTTTTACTGTATTTTATTGTAGTTTTATTGTACTTTTAGTGTATTTTATTGTGTTTTACTGTATTTTATTGTAGTTTTATTGTACCTTAGTGTATTTTATTGTACTTTTATTGTATTTTATTATGGTATAGTGTATTTTATTGTGTTTTACTGTATTTTATTGTAGTTTTATTGTACTTTTAGTGTATTTTATTATGGTATAGTGTACTTTGAGTGTGTTTTATTGTACTTTTTGTGTATTTTATTGTGTTTTACTGTATTTTATTGTAGTTTTATTGCAATTTTAGTGTATTCTATTGTGTTTTACTGTGTTTTGTTGTAGTTTTATTGTACCTTAATGTATTTTATTATGGTATAGTGTACTTTTAGTGTATTTTATTGTACTTTTATTGTATTTTATTGTGTTTTACTGTATTTTATTGTAGTTTTATTGTAATTTTAGTGTATTCTATTGTGTTTTACTGTGTTTTGTTGTAGTTTTATTGTACCTTAATGTATTTTATTGTAATTTTAGTGTATTTTATTATGGTATAGTTTAGTTTTAGAGTGTTTTACTGTACTTTTAGTATATTTTATTGTATTTTACTGTGTTTTATTGTAGTTTTATTGTACTTTTAGTGTATTTTATTATGGTATAGTGTACTTTTAGAGTGTTTAATTGTACTTTTAGTGTATTTTATTGTGTTTTACTGTGTTTTACTGTAGTTTTATTGTACCTTAGTGTAGTTTTAGGTTTTCGTGACTAAATATGGTTTTTGTTGGGGCATGCAAAAACATTTTCTAATTTAAAATAGTCTTTTACAACGTGATTACCGTGACACCAATCGGGAATATTGTGCGGTAATTGTGAGGGGCGCGTCATAACATAATTGTACTGTAGAAATGAAAGTTTATAATGTGCTTTGTGCCGAAAGATAGTTTAAAATGTTTGAATCGAGACACTCACCGGTTGCAGCGAGTGATTCTTCCAGTTCAGTAGCGATATGAGTTGGTAAACAACCCGAATAAAGATCATGCCGAGAAGCGAGTTCATACTCGTATAGTATATTAAAAGTTTCGCGCGACGCTACTTTAGCCAAGGTATACAGAGAAGGTATGTTCGATAAAGACATGACTAACAGTT
>JAEQBA010005021.1:0-17986 GCA_019434445.1 Phalangium opilio | reverse complement strand
AATTAAAATTCGGCAATTTTGTTTCAAAAAATAAATATTAATTGAGCACTGAAATTTAAAAAAAGGGGTCAGATCCTAATTAATAGTTTAAAACAAATTGGGAATATTTTTGCAACATTTCTGATGGCAAGAAGTTCACTTTAATAGCGTAACGCTGAATGGAACAAAGTGTAAGTATACAACAACCCCATATAGTTATTGTTATACTGGGCTCATGCAGTGAAAACACTGTCATACATACAAATGGGGAGCGTTTCTATAACCGAATTAATTTTCTTTCAAACGTCGCTCGGATAGTTTTGTCTATATAGCCAAATGGATCCAGACAAAAGTTATCGAATTAGCGAAAAAGCGCCGCAAAAACAAGGGCCAGCGTTAGTTTTGCACTGGACATTCTAATGGATAAAATACAGAACGGGGAACCCTAACCCTAAATGCCTGTCCCCTTTACGTGATTCCTTTCTAATTCTATAGCAAGCTGGGTCCTGAACAGTCGCCCAATAACCACCCGGGGAGAATCACGCTTTGTATTGAGCTTGTAGACAAAAAATATTTCATAGGAACAGGGATTGATTTAATTTTAGAAGTAAGAATGGAGAACAGAGTTATATCTGGACGCGCGTCAAAGTCCCGGACCCCCTTCCACGGGACGGAGGGGTATGAAAGAAGAGGCGGAAGGGTCATAGCGAGAGAGGTAAAATGGAACTACGTCACTATTTTTCGCCGTCCCCGTCAGCAACGTCATCAAAACGTAGTTTAAGTGAGCCAATAAGATAATTTAAACTTTTCGTTACGTGTTGGAGGGAGGAAGGGGCTCTATGTATACTGGGTGGTCTATGAGTCGGAATAACTGAAGTAAATACTAACCGTTCATTTCTCCATTCCTACTTCTAAAATTAAATCTATCCCTGATAGGATTAGGAACTAAAACGCTATTAATTTCAAAGCATTTCGCTATGCTAGGTAATTTAAAACAATAAAGATGGGAACGTTTTGTATTCGTAAGTCGTCCCTATGCGCATTATTATTTGTCTAACATTTGTAAGAAGCTTGAACGGTCGTCACGTGTCACGAGGAAAGAAAAGACAAGGAGAAAAAAATAAAACTAAATATCGGAATAACGTTAACGGAATTCTTTTACTTCTAAATGAAAATCATTAATTTCCCAGTTTCGGAACCCTTTTTTTGTTCGGTTCCTTTTTTCTAATTTCCAAGACGCGTGCGCGCCAGTATAATACTTTCTAATGGTCACTGTCTTTTATCTACATTCCTCCCCCCCCCCCCCCCAAAAAAGAGCAAAACCCATTATTATTTCTAGCAAAAGTAGTTACGTAATTGAACTAAAAATATATTCAGGCGATATATAAATGGGGGGAGGGATTTTGAAGGTCGCTTTTTGTGGTCGATAAAAACTGCGTCCGAGGCTTAGCTTTGAAAATAATCTACTTCCTTTTTCGGGTTTTGTTCTAAGAGAAAGCATATATATGGATCCAATAAACGTAATAGCCCTTTCTTCTCGAATTGAGTGTAAAATGTGGGTTGTTATATTAAATGTTAACCCTTGGTTCTCTTTTTATGAGATCGCTCGTAAAAATAAAAATGTTTTAGATTTAACTGCGTTGGGGGTGTTTCGAATGTTATACAATGTTTAAATTGAGGAAGCTGATTGTAATTTAAAAGGTAAGGTAAGTAATGTTATGACTCAGAAACTCAAACGTAGCTTGGGTAATTAGGGGGAAACGTAATATAAGCCTTGGTTTATACGTTAATGAATTATCACGTGTTTTTCCGCCTCAAAAGCTGAATATCTCCCTTTTTTAAAGAATTAAGCTGTATTATTAGAAGTTTCATTTGAAGAAAAATAGCGGAGCAATTTCGAAAATTAAATCTCGGGACTTTGAAGCGCCAAGCTTTTCTCTCTCAGTTAGGCCTTGGCCATTTATATCTTTGATGAATAATTCCCATCAATATCTAAGCAGAGACTTCAATCATATCGCGAGAGAGGGGCTTGGATTTTAAGCTTTGAAAAAGAAAAAAAAAAGAAAAACCTTACGTACTATACGCTTCACCCACCCACCTTCTAATTCCGATTAACCTTTGACATTTCAAGCGCGCGCGTTCTCGTAACCAAGGTCTATACGTACGCGCGGTAACCAATCAAAAGAGGAGTTATAGCTCCGCATAAAGGTGGGGGCGCCCTATATGTCCAATCAACCATTACAACTTATTTCACCTGCCCCAACTACACACTATATAGACAGATAATAAAAGGACCAAAAATATAGATTCCTATATTATCTAATCTTTTACCCTTGAAAACTTATACTTTTATCACGTTATATACTTATGGTATCGCTACATCAACGTCTTCGATATTCAATATTGAAATGAAATTTCAAAATTTTAAAACGCCACATGTTGCAGCTATAGCAATTTCTCCTCGTAAAAATAGCAAAATAAAACTGGTATAAAGATTGAAATTTTTCTTAAACACGTACGTACAAGGCCTAGACTCGCAATTTTAATTAAGCATAGAACACAGACGTATTTCTATGTTGTTCACGAAGAATTTGACTGAAATATTAGAAGGCATTTGAAACAGCGCTAAAACTATAAAAATCCAGTAACAAAAACCTTCATTTCAAGCTATAATTAAATCAATTTATCAGTGAGCGTCTAAAACAGACAAGGTTTAATTTCGAGTATAAATCAACGCGGCATGTTTTCGACTTTTTTCCCCCTAAAAGAGGTCTAATTTTCTCTACACAGCAATTTGTTACCATGCAGAAAACCGGGTAGATTAGTTTTATTACAGTTATAAGGTTTTTAAATAATTGAAAAATTTATATACGAAACAATTAATTATGGGCGTGGATTAAACAACGAAGAACGAAGACATCGTGCATGCTGGGGGAGGGAAAAATATATACATACATATATTATTATTATACCTAAAAATGAAAATCTTAATAAACCGGTAGATTAACCTCTGATGGTCATCTTAAAGTCTCCCAGGGATAAGAGGGTCACGAAGTACAACGCCCATTTTTAGGGACACCGCACCCCTGGCCTCAAAAACAAAGAAAGTTTCAGGGCCCGGGTCTACTCAAAGGGGCCTAATCATCTTTACGCCTTATCCAGGTGTATCGTTTACTCCCGATAAACCTATATATTCATTTTTGCTAAAACTTAAACCCCAGCCAGGAAAAGCTAGGTCTAAAGCTTGGTCGAGAAAGAGAGAGAGGTTGGTTGAATCAGAATCATGGAACGACCGACCGACGGTTGAGTGGGATCGGTTCAAACACACCCATGTCGTGATAAACTATCATTTAGCATTTTCTCCGGGGCGAACAACTAGCCCAAAAAAAGGGGCCAGCATCGTCTTCGTATCGGACACTCTTAGCTTAAATCTCGGGGAGATGTACACTTTATAACCCTGGAGTAGACTCGATCGCAAACATATAATCTTGATATTCATGTTATAATGGAAAATTAAAAAAAAATAATCAGAGATAATTTAGACGAACTTTGACCTCTAATAGAAAACAACTTCTGGGGCCAAGAAAAACAGAATTATTCCCTGAACATTAATAACTTTAAATCTACTCCCCATGTGAATACTCCTAGGTTTATCTTAAAAGGTATCTATACTATCATAGGTTTATAAGATATGTTCCTTCCATAAGTATGACACTACCCATACTTCGTAATGCAACTGAGAGAATTACAGCTCGAGATAGTTCTAGCAGAACGACGGAAGCGAGAATTGAAGTACTACACTCGGATGGTTAATTAGTTTTACAGGACTTAATTCCATCTTATTCCTATTTAATCTGCATTACTAAGCCTTTGACAGCTCCAAAACCAGGCGTCTTCGCTTTACCCTGCATCTATGACTTACCTCACTCACTTCAAAATTACAAGCTCCAGTTTCTAAGTTACCAGTGACAAACTTATGACCAACATATCTTATGAACTTATGGTACAATGTATAATAAGCCGGAAAAAGAACAAGACGGTACGAAAGATATAAATTCATTCTTAAAACCGCTTTCTCTATATACCTATATACATATATATAAAAAAGGGAATGGAAAAGTGTAATGAAAGCGTGCCGGGTACCCATATTAAAGTCAATTCGCTTACACACGTAGGTATATAATCTATTTTATTCTTAATCTATATTTTTCGTGATTTTATATTTTTAGTGTAGTGGTGTTACTATAAAAAGGCTTAGCCTTTAAGCCTAATGATATTTTATCTCGCGATATTCTATATGGGTAATATTTGTTTATTATAATGTAATAATGTAGAAACATCTTCAGGAAGGTTTGAGGGGGAGAGAACGAGTATTTGGAAGCCGGCTGGCAAATTTGTCCTTTTAAGTTTAAGGCCCTCGAAACTTTAATCGGATTAAAATATTACGACGGATTTAATCCAATACATTTTGGGCGGATGAGGGTATTTGGGTTGCGTTGTACTTTTGGATCAAAATGGAATGCGATGGTGGTCCTTAAAGGCAACCAACCACAAAGGAGAACTAATCCCTATCGAAAATTTCAGACCTGGCCAACACGGGAAGTTTGCAAAAATAATTTTTAATCCTTATTTGCTCGCTTGGAAAACAAAATTAGGAAATTTTCAGTAAAATGTTGGGCTTTGCGGTTAGAGCGTCAATTAAATCAAGATTACTCCCGGAACCAGTCCATGGGTGCATTGCAATTTAATAACTATACTTAAACTGCGTTGGTAAAAGGGAAGCCTAGGGCTAAAAATATTATACCGGACTGCATTGGAAAGAAGCTGAACTCCAGGTAAAGATGGGTAGTAAGGCCTGGAGAGAGTAACGCCATCTAGATTCTAGACGAGGAACTCTGTCCCAGGCTTTTCCTTCTCCTCGGTAGGCTTCCCTTTTCGATAAGCAAACGGACGGAAAGCTATCAAAAAAGAATACCCCAAAGACAAAGCTAGCTTTCCATCCATTAGGTCTAGTTAATGAGACTGTCAAAAGAGCACCCGGACCGTTTTAATTGTCTACGCTGAACCAGCTATAGCTCTAAAGGGAGTTAAACCATTGCCAAAAAACGAAATGTTAAGAAGATGGTAGATTAAGGCAGCGTGGTACTGGCTAGGACAAACTTGGGTTTTGGGACGATGGAGGCCTTGGAAAGAAGAAAGATAGCGAATTGTCTGGAGCTGCCTGGATCAGGAACCCTCCTTTGTCTAGTTAAGGAGACACCATCGCAAAGGTCTGACCCCTTAAGGAACAAGGATGGAGAGGAACCAACCCGATAACAAAAAAATAAACAGTCAACTTTGAAATTGGGTTCCGTGCATTGCATGTCTATGTCTAGCCCATGCAATGCCACTAGAGCGAAACAGAGTTAAAGGTTAAAGACAGGAGAGTGTATTTAAAAATTGCAAGGAGGATGGATACGAGACAAGGAGAACTGAAGATGCTAGGATATGAATGTTTCAGTTTAACAACATTTCATTAACCCTTCTAGAAAAGCAAAGAGTATTTAAACGAGGAGATGATTTAAATAAAATTTAGGTGGCTATACAGGAAGCAAATATCAAGGCATACATTCCATATTCAGTCGAGGTCTTTTGAGATAATATGGGCCTACATCGTTAATCCTTCTTTCCCTAAAGAAATAAGGAGTACAGACTCGATCCGAGAAAGTAAGACGATTTAAGAAAAAGAGTAAAGAAGGGGGGAGAGGAGAGGGGGAATAAATAAGAACAAAAAAAAAATACTTTAAGGAAAAGGAACATTGAAAAACGTTCTTCGAAAAGTTCCTGAGCTACTGGAAAAACCATTACTGGCAAAATGACGATAGAGGAAGAAAAGGAAAGGAAAGGGGTGGTATGATGGCTGTTACAGGAAAAAAAAAAGAAGGAAGGCTGGAACAACTTGGTAAGTTCTATCGACGGATGCGGCTCTTTCTTCGCTGTTTATTTCCCTTTTTAATCAACTTCAAAAATGTTCATTAAGGAACGAGGAGTCTAAAAGCGCGCCGCTCCTCTCCCCACGCCACCCTAGCTCAATGAGAAATGATGAATTTACTCAATAGTAACAAGAATATTGTACCAAATAAAATAAAATAAACCTTATCCATAGAATTCCTTAAAGTAAGTGTCTTCATCAAACCATCAATATTCTTGGTATAATTGAACTAATTATTGGGGGATGAAAATCCGTTTTGTAAGGTTCCTCTGTGCAGTTTTTCTCTCATTCTTTTCAACTTCGAAATAACTCGCCTCATTCACCACTCCCACATCCCTCCTCTTTTGGTTGTTCGATACTTGATAGGAGACTTAAAACAATTTAAAGCTTTTTTCTTTTTATCCCATTTGGTTTCTTTTACGGAAGGAACGAATGCCTTTTCGACTTTCTTTAATTCTCCCATTCCACTTTTTATTTTATAATTAAATTGCGTTTTCTAATCAAGCAACGATTCCAGCTCGGTTGCAAAAAATAATTAAAAAGAATTAAGATTAAAGAAGCTGAGCTGAGCTGGGATGAAGAAAAATTATTGCTAGACCCCTTTTTCGATAAAAGTAAAAAAATAAAATAATTTCGCTGCTTAAGTGAATTTTAGAGCAATTAAATTCGTGCAAAAGTGAGCATTAATAGTAATTATATAAGGATTAGTTAGATTTAATTAACTTTAATATAGTTTGGTAAAAGATTTTAGAGATTATTAATTCGGAAATGGCAATATGATCTCATCGGGGAATCTATAACAAACCTTTGATTAGAAATTGCATTAGATTGATCAAAAGATTTTCCCCGAAACTCTCGAGATCCAGTATCGGTATCGGTATTAATAGACTTATTTATATCTTCTACATTAAAGCCAATAATATCAAAGGCTAAAGTCCTAAATTCGGTCTTTTCCCACTCATATTTCACCCTCGTATCTTTAATCACTTATCTATACATTAACAGTTTCACGTTCAAAACAAAGTTAGGCTTAGCCTATAAGTAAAACCAAGAAGTCAATCTTTGAGTAGGAGATATCGACAAACAAAAATAGGTTTTCGTTATTCCCGTAGGTCTGATCTGACGCCCGATTTTCGCTTTGTATGTAGAGCCACGTATTCATAAGTAAAATCATCATCAACTAAGTTTATATGCTTAAATGTTAGCTACGAAAATAGGGCTTTTATAGAATCGTTGAGAGGTGGTCTTGGATAATCTTTAAGATACTTAAATGGGAGAAACGTTTGCTTGGGATGGAATCAGTAGAAACAATCGGGAAGACCGAGATTTATCGAGTTTTCTCAAAGAGAAGTTTTTCTTGGACCTTCCTCGCCTTCATTTTCTCCAATCTAACTCCTAGAGCTCCCCCAAGTTCGATAAGTTCGTCTCGGTTAGCTTCGAGTTGATTAGGCGGTGATTAAATGCTAGGGTTCGTTTTGGACCGTCGAACCCCGCGCCTTTCCTTATATACTTGGCTTAAACCCTTGGTCAGTACAGAGAGAAGAGAAGAGAAGAGAAACTTCCAAATAAGATAGACTAACCGACTCTCCCATCTCCATCCTATAGATCCGAGGGATTAGTCACTAGAGTAAAATTCACCCCGAGATACGTAAACAAGTTTAAATAATTTTCAAAGTGTCGCTCCTCTTGGGGCGAAATTCTATATACCATCATTCTGGAGCGCGATACCGAATGGAAAAGCTTTAGACTGAAATATATTAAAGACGGCCGTTTTCCGCTAAGATAGATTATAAACGTTGTTTCAAGGAAAGTGGTGTTCGATATTTCCTCCTAACCTTCCTTTTATAAACAGGCTTAAAAGGGTTGTATACGCCATAACACGGCACCCTTTGGCATTTAACTAAGGGAGCATTTTACGAGTGATAAGAAGGATTTTAGTGTCAAGCCTAACACTAACAACGAGGCGCACCCCAATGTAATAAAGCGTTTTCAATTCGAAACTTTGATACCGTTTGTCCATTAAACGACACTGAATGAAGGATAAGCCCGAGAAACAATAGTTTCTTACCATGAACCCCGTTACTAATCTAATTCAATTTAGAAGGGTGGATAAACTGGATTTAAGAGACGGTTTAGACGCTTAAAAGGTCGGGCGAGTGCATGCTGTTTACGAATTTTAGAGAATATTTTGATCAGAGTATTCGCGGCGTCTTTGTTAATGCGCTGATAAGTAGTTAGATAATGTGGTATACGTTTAATTCAAAGTAGTTTTAACTGTATTAATCTGAATACCACGTACAAGTTTATCGCCCAAAGGGAAACTCTATCTTTTCTTCGTGATAAATAATGTGAAAAAGAGATACACTATACTAAAATACAGTATTTTAAAGTTGCAGGGTGACCACAACAAAGCCTTGAAAAAAATATAGGAAAATAGGAAATTTACAATTGTTTTATAGGAAATTATAGGAGATGTTTCATTAAAAAAATAGGAAAATATAGGATATTTGCCATTGAAAAAATAGGAAAATATAGGTTTCAAATGATTTGGAATTAGTAAGACATGATTTTCAACACAAACTGAAACAGTATTAAACAGTTCAATTTAAAAAGGTTAAATAAAATTCGATAGCCAGATACCTCATGGAAATGACGGAATACTAAACTGAGGGCCCGATTAAGCAATTTTGCACACGGGGGCCGAGATAATTTGCGCCCTTTAAGTCGAAAAAAAAGGAACAGCAAATGTTGCTAAGGGGGAATAGTTAAACTCAATGCGCCCGCCACAAGCCTTGCGCCCGGGGCTAGCACTCCCTCGCCCCCCTTTAATCCGGCCCTGACTATAACATACTCAAAGGGAATCTCCCTATCTCTGGAACAACCAGAGTTACGAGCCTCCAAAATAGTGTAATGCTATTCCTACGGAGGGGGCATGTTAGTGAACACTTTCCTCAATAACTTGGCTCCTGTTTACTCGATGCCCAAGTTTTTTGTATGGCATTGGTTGGATGGGGGGGGGCAAATAGGACTATAACATAATCAATGGACATCCCCGTATCTCTAGTAGAACCAGAGTTATGAGCCTCCAAATTTTTGGTGCAATGCTATTCCTATGGATGGTATGTTTTTGGCCATTGTTCTCAATTACTCGGCCCCTTTATACTCGATCCCCAAGTTTTTAGTATGGTTAGATGGGGAACTCAATGCGCCCCCAACAAGCCTTGTGCCCCATCGGCCTCCCCTTTAATCCGGCCCTGACTAAACTAAAACTAAAAACACGATCTGAAGCAAACGACAAGTTTCTTAATTCTATTTTTTGCCGTTTCCTCATAACATTTTCCATGGAGTAATTTTATCGGAGTGAGAATCATGTTCTTTAAAAGTGCCTTACATTGCAGCTAAGTCTCCTAAATTATTGCTCCATGGTGGCAGGCTAGCAGCATTAAACAAGCTAAACGTTAGCTTGTATCATTAATCCTTGGTGGCAGAAATGTAAAACTGCATTCATGTCTGTCACACTTCAAATTTTTGAATGACATCTACTAAAACCAACAGTGAGCGCGCGCAAAATATGAAAAAAATTCGAAAAATAGGAAAATATAGGAAAATTGTCTAAATTATAGGAACTAATAGGAAGGTATCGAAAAAATAGGAAAAATTATAAAATATAGGAATTGTGGTCACCCTGAAAGTTGTTCACGGTCTAGCGCAAGTTTTAATGGTAAAGTTTAAAAGTTTGGTTGTGTATATATTCTTTAAACTTTCAGTTCTAGTTGTTTCAACGCGAATTTCATCTAAAATTGCAAAGACTATAACGCCCCCTTTTGGCTATTGGCGTATTAACTCAAATAACTTAATTGTTCTACCCTAAACTTTAGAGCTAAATATGTTTACATGGTTTGAGATAGTTTGATGTCTGATATTTAAGTGTTTTAAATAAAAAAAAAACATTTAAATTCATGTTCCCCGAATTATCAGCCGCTGTAATGGTACTTCCGGTACAGTGCCCAAGGTATGACGCGACGTATATCTCTGATATACAAACTTAAGGTTAATGTATCTTCATTAAACCAGGAAAGATTAGCTAAACACTATTGAAGATTTTGTTTGTCGCGTAGACTTTTCTAAATTTGTCTTTCGGTAGATTATAAATTTAGAGGTGAAATTATAATTGCGACGTCGCGACCTGATCTAATTAAACGCAAACGCTCATTAAGATAACGAGATTTTCGGTAGCAACTAGTGGGTGGAATTTACCGGATACTCGGCTCCAGTTTCCGGAAACTATATAGTACCACGGTGTAGACTAAAAGCTATATTTGTAATAATGGAACAACATCTACAGCACTGAGATATATATTGTACTATCCTTTAACCATTAAGGGTTCAACATCGAATAGCCATATAATATTCAAAGGCTTAATATCCACCAGCGTTTCGGTATTATGCGACGGATTATAATTACCAAAGACCGAGAGGAATGTAGGATAGAACAAGTAAATGAATATAGACTTACCCAATACAGTCGGATTATTTGCTCCAAGGCAAGGAAGTATATCTATGGTTCAGTTCAGTTCACGTGGTTCAATTTGGTTTATTTCTCCCAGTTATTTAAGAAAGAGTTCTGAAAAATAAAGTATTTTATTAAAAAAAATATATCAATATTACCACGAAAATTTAAATTTAGGCAAAATTACATAATTGGTGTTATAAATCTAACCCCTTCCCAATTAACAAGAAATTAAATTTAGACAATTGACCAGTTCAAACTCTCGTTATAATATTATATATACAGCCCTTAGTCACCATAGATAGCACCTTGTCCGATGGGTCAAGAAAATGTTATAAAAATATAGACTATATTAATATAAACGTGTGGTTTAAGAAATGTAAAAAATTTATTCCATAACTTGACCAAAAGAGTAAGGTTCGGATATGTATTTTAAAAACATCTAGAGGTCGACAATAGGAATAGAAATAAAAGTTGGCAGAATGAAAATATATATATATATATAAAAGAAAAAAATAATAATAAGGAAAAATTCTTCTTCGGAAAAAGTTAACAGCAACAACAACAAAAAAAAATAGGAAAACATGTATATGGTATGAAAAAAAAAAGGAAAAAAAGGAAAAACTCTCCGCGTCAGCGAATAAAGTCTCGAAATAAAGTTGCTGCTAGAAAATGTCTCGCTTCGGGCCATAATGCTTTCTATCGTTTTTCAGCCTGCCTTTCCATCTTTTCCCAAGTTTCGGGTCCAGCCATGGATTTTTATCCTAGAAGGACCTGACATAAGCTTTCGCCAAGAAGAAGGAGCGGGCAAAAAGATGGAAAAATCATCCTCAAAAAATGCGTTTCCTTTATGGCAAAGACGCGCCTCGTCGTCGTCCTTCGCACCACCAATATGTTACGCGTTTTCTTCACCGTTTTCTCACAAAAAATTTTGTATATTTCCTATTTTTTTTTAAACACTTTTTTTTACGCCAAATGGGTTATATATACCGGGGCTTGGGAAAAAAATATCTTTTCTCCGTTCACACTAAAGCGCTCGTAATACCATAACTTCATAAGATATGTTCCATCCCTAAGTTTGTCACTGGTAACTTAGAAACTGGAGATTGTCATTTTGAAGTGAATGAGGAAGGTCATAGATTCGAGGTAAAGCGAACGACGCCTGGTCAGGCGCTGTCAAAGGCTTAGTAATGTAGACTAAATAGGACCTAGATGGAAGTCCTAGCTGCAAAATTAATTAACCATCCGAGTGTAGGACTTCAATTCTCGCTTGTCGTTCTGCTAGAACTAGCTCGAGCTGTAAAAGTCTCTCAGTAGCATTACGAACTCGTATAGGTAGTGTCATACTTATGGTAGGAACATATCACTTATAAACTTATGGTAATACGAATTAAATTTAGATGGAAGTCAGTTTGCCGTAAATGATATTTGGAAATTATTACCCAGAAAACCTTGGTACCTATAATTAAAAAGGACGTAAACGGCTTAAATTTAAGCTATGCACCTTAATATAATTTTTTTAATTTTAATAAAATGGCGCATGCGAGTGCGAACGGGTCATTAGGCGAAAGAAGAATTCATAATAGATCCAGAGGCGAGAACGCGTGAAAAAAAATTTTTGGTGACAAAAATAATATCGAAAAACACGATAACAAAATGTTTGGGGTCTGACGGAAATTACGAGTTTTGAAAATACGATAAGGTTTTGGGGAATAAAATGGAACGACGAAGTTAACATGGCCATGCAGCCTGGTCCTGGCTATTCCCCAATTTTGCGTAATAAACTTTTGTCAATTAACATAAAGAGGTCCCTTTCCATCGCTCCCTAGCTCCAAGGGCTATTTTCACCATATACACTAAATTTGGGGGAAACCTTTGGAGTTCAGACAAGAGACGAGCTTATATAGCTAGACTAGTCTGCTTTGAATCCAGACGGCTCAATATACAAGGGGTTAAGACCCTGGCTCAGCCAAAACGCTCTTGTAAGGGTTTAAACCCCCATATTTCCATAGCTAACCCTAAACTCTACATTGGAAAAAAAAGTACCGTTAACGTCAAAAATTTATTTTAATCTATTGTAATTTCTAGGGAAATTATTATAAATTCATAACAATATCGTTAAACATTAAATTCATTAATTAAGATACCCATAAATTAAATATTCCAAATTAAATTAGTTTCTCTATATCAAAAGCCCTTGGGGGTTCAGCTCCCATTTATTTATTTTTTATTTTGACCAATGATTAAGTTTAGCAAACACCGTAACACCCTGTAGAGAAAGGGCAAAACTTAATGGTCAAACGGGGCATCAACATTTCGGCCTCTCTGCCAAAACGAATTATCGGGAAGGTCAAAAAAAAGTGTGTGGGGGGGGGCTGAGCAAAGCCGGCAAATGTACCAGGGGTCAAAGAGGGGTGCGGGTATAAACTCGTTACCAGAGTTGGCCGAAATAATACGGAGCTACAGCTAGGAGCCTTCCTGCCCGGTCAAATTTAACTAGTACCGGTCAGCTATAGTCGACCCGGGGTTTATGTGTGCCTAGATGGGCTAGAGAGGAAAATAACCCACGGATGAGGAGAAACTTCTATTAGATTCGAATCCCCCATAGGTTCGTCCCAGTTGACCTAATTAATAAAGGGGAAACTTATCGAGTATCAGGCATTCCTAACCAGAGCTTCCTCATCCTTAACTTTAACATCATTCCAGGATAAAACGCGAATGGTTTTTCTTTCATCGATGCTGCTCTTTTGGCCTTCTCATATCCCACCCATCGGACCCAATTCGGGTTCTAATTCCAATTTTTCTTTTTGCTCTTTTGCCTTTTAGAAGTTGAGGCATGTAGGAGCGTAAGCGGGATAAGCCCTACTGACCACTGGTCTTTTGTTTGAGGACCTCTTTTCGCCAGGCGGTTGGTCAACAAGCGGGAACGGCCGCGTGCGAGCGCCCCCTCCCTTATTTCTCTACCGGGTAACCTTTAATGACCTTCGTTCCCAATTTCTAAATCCCCTTCGTGGAACAAACCCCCCCCATCCACACTTTCTCCCATCGATGCTTGGTCAGCTTCCTTTTGGTCAAATCTATCGGCTAAGGAAAACCATAACCTAAGAAAAATAAATAATATCGAACTTAAGGGAAAATATAAAAGATAAAACCAAACATCGTGATATGTTGAAGGAATGTTGGATGTATGCGAGACAGGAAATTACGATGAAAGAAAAAAAGCGTAATTAATTAAACATTCATCGCTTAATTACATTTTAATCCTCGACTAGCGGCTTAATTGATCTCGCGAAAGGCGAAGGAGTTTCTTACTCCCATTTGCTATATTGCAGACGGGATCAAAAGAGCCGATAATAGCGCACCACCGCCCCCATGCAAGCACGTGCTAAGAAATAAGAAGCCCAAGAGCCAAAAAGAAAACTAAACGTAGAAGGGGGAGAAAAAGTAGCTGCGGAATTAATCGGATAGGGTAATGGCGAAAGGAATCCTGGGAAAATAGAAAGAAGAGAAAAAAGTAGTAAATGTTAGTTAAGGAAATAGATAGATAGATGAAATGAACCTTCCCGCAAAAATAAAAGTACCTAAGACCATGGGTACCCGATTCGGAATGATAGCCCAATTACTTGAAGAAACCCGCCCAAATCTAAGAAAGCTATTTAGTAGTAGTTAAGAAACTTTCTTTTTAATATTACCTTTAGAAATATCAAATTTATAATTTAAACTCGCTTAAAATTTGAAACCCGATTAAAATATACTCGTTTAAAATGGTTAAAATTATACTATTCGTTAGCTAACCAACCAAAAATCGCCTGGGTATGGCGGGAAATCTCCAAAAGAGGGAACTTAGTAGATATAGGTTTCAGAAAAAGGTAATCCGTATCTCCTAGAGCTTTCAGCGGAAAAGACGTAAAGGATGACTCCCTAAAGGAGATGCGGTTTAACTTTTCTTTCCTTTTTCGCGCCAAGTTTTGGCGCCTTAAGCCCATCTTACTCTTTCCAAGAAGCAGAAGAAAAAAAAAGTGTTCCCAAAGAGAAAGTAAGTCGGAGGCCAAGCTACGTAGGTACAAGAAGGAAGGAGCTAGAAATAAATGGGAATCGACGCCTAGAGAGCGATCTGTTTGTTACTTCGGGAGTGGTTCATGCACCCTCTTCCTTTTGGCAAATGTTGTATAAGGAACTAAAAATTATAGGGCATCCCCTTCTCTTGGGAGCTTTGGAAACTGACTTTACTTTGAATGCATACCTTTCCCAATGATAATATTAATGTGGGTGGCATCAATGCGCATGCGTGCACCTGGTATTATTTTTAATAGGTCATCGTGTCCAACAACATTATACACCCCGGGTAATAATGTTTTTTATCAAATCCCATCCAAGAAAATTCACGAGACGATGAAGAAAACCCATCACATTTTTTAAAAGTAAAAGTAAAAATAAGAAAAGTGTAAAAAATGTTCAAACACGATCATAAAATGCTTCTTGAAGAAAAAAAAAGAAATGTTGAACTACGATCGACCCCGGTTCGTTCTTAACACTATCTACCAGCATAAAGCCCACACGTATACCAGGCCAATATAAGGAAAACTTCTTTTAGTAAAAAAAGAAAAAAGAGACCCGATGATTTAACCCAATTGCTCCCGAACCCACCAAACCATAAGGAGGGGGGGAATAAAAAAGAATCCCGTTATAGTTTGGTATAAGGGGTTCCTTCCATGGACGCCGCGGCCATCCAAAGCTTGTAGAAGAAAAGAGAGAAAGAGAGGTGCTATAAGCTAAATGGGAAGTAATATCGCTTCCACTTTAGTAAAGTGTGAGAATGCGCCATGCACCCCAAAAAGAAAATGGCGGAAGTTACGTAGGAAGTAGAAAGTATGGACATCAGCCCAGAGAGAGAGAGAGAAAAAAAAGTTTTTTCCTTTTTTTTTCAAAGAAAATAAAGATTTTGCGCAAGGCCTAGATGGTTGTCGCTAACTGCAGTGCCCAGTATAGAAGAGCGAGAAGTTCATAAGTGGATGTAGAATATTGTAGATCTAGGAATTGGTTCAAACGCGACATGAACATCATATCACGAGGTACTAATTTGATTTTAGTAGAAACATGCCATGGAAGTTATAGTTTTTTGAAGAATTGACCAGTCCATTAAGTACTTGCGCAGAAATGCAGAAATCAACGCATAGGGTGGGAGGCCTCCTTCTAAGGTTATTTCCCTGGCGTCAAGAGGAAACGCCAGACGGAGTCCAATTAGAAATTAGAGTTAATTAAGCGAGGCTGGTACGTATCCTTAGCCAGGAAAGTATTTAAGTCCTCAACTAATGGACTTTATCACTATGAGTATGGGGTGTTGTGGAAAAAAAAGCCTTTGGCGTGTCCCCCTCTATGCTCAGGCCGAAATGCATCCGTCATTCCGGGTAAAGGTCATCAGGACGGGTCTTTTACGGTTCCACGGACACTCACCATCTTTTCGGGGCAATCCTGGCGGATTGGCCCGGAGGTCATAAATATGGAGGACGCAAAGCCGGACCAAATAGCCAAGAGGGTGTACCAGCGACCCAAAGCCCCCTAGCCGCACGCGATGATAGTAAAAAGGGTCTCCATAGCCAAACACCCGTACTCCCCAAAGTTCACCCCGTCGGGGATTTTAGCCCACGGAGACCCGTGGAATAATGTAAAAACTCCAGAAACCCCGGCTGAAAATACTAGCCCGACTAGTTTCCCACGGTATTACAAGCCGCATCGCGAACAAAGTTAAGTTTCGGGGGTGGTGGACCACGAGCGGGATTTATATAAAGAGCTAGTGGGCGGGAAAAGGAATAGATGAAGGCGTCGAGTTAAGCCTAGTTTTGGGTCGCCTATTTTCAGACGCTATTTTTATAGCTAAGCCTAACTCAACCGCGTTTTTTTTTTCTTTTTCCTCCGCTCGCACTCTACAGTAACGTATCCCGAGCCCAATACTCCCTCTTTGGAATAAAAATAGGCCTATTTCTCGGCCTTTTACACTCAGATAGGTCTGCGTGGAAGATGGGATCTAACATCCCAACCAACCATCTTCTCCCTTTCAGATTTTCAGATCTTTACTAAAATTTGTACACGA
The DNA here is from genome assembly GCA_019434445.1 of Phalangium opilio. Classification (NCBI taxonomy): domain Eukaryota; kingdom Metazoa; phylum Arthropoda; class Arachnida; order Opiliones; family Phalangiidae; genus Phalangium; species Phalangium opilio. Next base: position 1,435 of record JAEQBA010005021.1, on the reverse strand, counting down.
GTTAAGAGTGAATAAAGATTTAAGATACGGCGTATGAAAAATTCCCCTTCTTTTCGACGTAAAACTCTATTCATAAATACACGGCGAACGATGGATGGTGCATGGCGAATTTTTTTTTACCGATATGGTAAGCGATTGCGTTTAAGGAGATGGGAGGTCCTTTATCTTCTTTACACGTGGCCAACCTAAAGCGTAGATTGAGGTTTCCAAGCTGGGAATCCCTTGGAAAAGGGAAATTATCCCCTAGATTTGACCCGTGGATTTCGCAGCGCTTGCAATTGGGAAAAAATTGAGACCCACGCTAAATAGCGGCTCTTTTAAAATAAAGAAAACACTGTAACGCGTTATTCTTAGTGCTGCAAATTCCGCTCGGGATGAACCGGCGCGAGTCCTTTATGGGACATTGAGGGGGCTCGAGAGTGGCTAGACACGGAGATTCTGAGAATAGAGATTGACAGGGTTGTTAATATGGAAATTCCATATTTGAGGAACGACGGGGGGGGAAAGTTTAACGGAGAAAAAATATCTCTTTCCGAAGAAGATAAACTTAAAGTTATGAAAAAATAAAGCTTAGTATTCCTTCCGTATATTGACAAAGGAAATTCGTATAACAACTTTGAATTTATTAAATTCTTCGTGTTAGGCCTTGGCCTATACCTGATGTCGTTGAAAATCGGTTTAAAACAAAATTTAGCGGGCATACATTAAGGTAATTTTGGCACCGGGCGGGAAGACAGGGTGAGGGAAGTGTGGGTATACTTCCTTTGTTTGTTAAGCTCGTCTGCCGTTCACGTCACTAGGACACGATCGTCATTTATCATCTTTCAGCGTCTCATCCATTTCCAGCATCTTCCTCCTTCCTCCTTTATCCTCATCCCAATGTATTTCTCATATTCTGGCAACAGGCGCTTCTGGAATAATGATTCCTCATTGGCGCTGCAGCCATTCTTATCCAGGGCTCTCGGTACAATCTTTATTTTTTCTCTTCCTCCTTGGGACCCGAATTTTTACGAGCATCGTAAATCGAATAATGGAGGAAGATGATCGGTTGGAAAACGCGCCGCCGCCGAGGCTTCTATCTACACTCTATCCGCCTTAACTTTTACAAGTCAACTTTGACATTTATGATGACCCCTATAGCACCCCTCTGTTCCTAAATTTCGACATCAGTTTCGCTGCACCCTCCCACCGATAGATGTATCCTTGGCTCAAATTATGTTACACGAGAGATCCTGGGCCATGGATTGTACAAGGAGTTATTTATTCCAGACGATGATGACGTAATATGTCGCTAGGGAATTCGACCATTTTTAACGGAGATGGATGGATGACCTTATGGTTATATAAATATTTAGGATTGGTTTAAGGAAGGCGTTTCAAATGGACCCCTTTAAAACGGCGTTATAAAAATAGTGCTTCAATTTCTGTTAAATAC
>JAEQBA010005020.1:0-107187 GCA_019434445.1 Phalangium opilio | reverse complement strand
TCGGACAGTGACCACGAATCAAACAACGAGATGTCAAGTAATGGGAGACGTTTTTACTAAGCGATTTTGGGAAAACCATGAAAGAAGCTATGGCTGCAGCGATGCAACAAGCTATGACCGCTGTATTGGCTATTCCGCAAGGAAATCCCGTACCAAATCAACCGAATCAAGCCGAACATCATCATTGGGGAGATGCCGGAAAGCTTATTCCGATATTCGACCCCGTAGCTGTACCCCATCAAACGATTGATATGTGGATTACCAAAGTAGACGACGTAGCACTCACTTATCAATGGTCCGATCAAGTCATCGTACACCATGCTCTACCGAAGCTTCAGGGCACAGCCAGAACCTGGTATGAAGGATTGTCAACAATACGTTATACGTGGAACGAGTGGAAGGCACAATTGCGGGAATGGTTCCCCTCCGTGCAGTCAGCTCAACAACTCTATCGAGATATGGAAAAACGAACTCGTCAACTGAATGAACCTATCGAATCATATTACCATGACAAAGTTGCTAAGGCTCGTGCCTGTGGAATGCAGGAAGCAGCAATGGTAGAATACATTGTCACTGGGTTGAACGACCAACAACTGATAATGGCAGTCAGTAATAGAGACTATGCTACGCCACCCGAATTATTACGGAGTATCAAGATGCTAGAAGAACGTCTGCGTTTATCAAGATCATCAACTGTCAAAAATAAAGTCATTACTACAAAAGAAGGTCAAACAAGCCGTGGAATAGAACCAAGCACGAATTTACCGCAAGTTGAATCGCCCAAAACGTCGGGGAAAAGGAATGGCGTACGAAAGAGATCCCTACTTTAACGAACAAGGCGAAATCAGGTGTTTCAACTGCAACAACTATGGACACATATCCAGGGAATGTACTCGTCCGTCTAAGCGAAACCGATTCACCGACGGCAATAAACAACAGTTTAGTGAAAACAGTGGCCAAAACAAAAATACTAACGTAAAGGCTCTGCATCACGTAGATGATATGTTGGATAAGTCCGACAAGAACGCAAAATATTTTAAGAACGCAGTAATTAATGGAAAAGACGTTAAGGCTTATCTCGATCTCGGAAGCAAGTGCGTTGCTCTTCGGAAAAGTACCGCTGATGAGCTACAATTGGAATACGAAGCTCCGCCGGAAGGATGCATAATTGGAGGATATGGAGCAGGAAGCACAAGGCCTGTTGGAATAGTCACAGCCGAAATTCAAGTTGACGAAGCCAAAGCCGTAGTACAAATGCATGTTGTACCAGACGATGCCCAGATAATTCCAGTTATTATCGGACAACCTTTCACCGAACAAGAAAATGTCACCATTGTTCGCCGTAAAACACTGTGAGACTTTTCATGGAAACTCACGAAAACGAAGGCGAGGACGAATGCCTAATGAATCTCCAAATTCCGGAACTACCCAAACAGAAAGTAAATTTATGGGCCAAGGAAGCATCCGTAATTCCAGCTAATTACATTGGATTCATTGAAATGTACACCGACAAAACATCTTACCGTAATCAAGATGTATTAGTTGAAGCTCAGTTACGCGATCATACAGGAAATGAACACTGTATTCCTAGAAGTATCATTTCCGTTGATGAAAACGGCAATACAGTATTACCCATTGTCAACATATCCGAAAAAGATCTTGTCATCAAACCGAACCAAAAGATGACCAGAGCCGAACTATGTTGCCTCCTAGGAGAGCAAACCGAATCAATTACCGATATCCTAACAACCGAAGTCATCACATCCAACCGTAAACCAATTACCATTGAAAATGTAAACATAGGACCGAAAGTATCAGCACTGGAAGCCGAACAACTTATGTTATGATCAACGAATATCGAAATGTATTCGCCGACAATCTTTTGGAACTGGGTCGTACCGATCTTGCGACAATGAAAATCGAATTAGAATCATCACAACCGATAACTTATCGCCCGTATCGATTATCACATTCCGAACGTGAAAGGGTGCGAGTGAAAATTTCTGAATTAAAAGATGCCGGAATCATCGTAGATTCAAACTCACCTTACGCTAGTCCAATTTTGATCGTCAAAAAGAAAAACGGCGAAGAACGAATCTGCATAGATTATCGTGCTTTGAATAAACTGACGAAAAAGGACTCGTTTCCTTTACCACTCATTGACGATCAACTGGAACGATTACATGGAAATAAATACTTTACCAGTCTGGATATGGCATCTGGATATTACCAAATTCCCGTACATAAGGATTCGCAAGAAAAGACAGCATTCGTAACACCCGACGGACATTATGAATTTTTAGCTATGCCTTTTGGGCTAACTAACGCACCATCCGTTTTTCAACGATTAATTCATCACGTATTGGGTCCCTTGCGATACACCATTGCGTTGGCGTATATGGATGACATTCTAATTCCTTCACAGACAGTTCGTAGTGGGCTCGAACACTTACAACAAATATTTGAAGTTCTCCGAAACGCAAATCTAACATTGAATTTGAAGAAATGTTCCTTTCTGCAAAGTGAAATTGATTACCTTGGATACGAGATAACCGAAGAAGGGTTGCGACCAGGCTCACGAAAAATTGCTTCTGTAGAGCATTTCCCGAAGCCTACGAATGAACACGAATTGAGAAGATTCCTTGGGCTCGCGAGTTATTTTCGAAGATTTATAAAAGGATTTGCATTGAAAGCTGCACCCCTATCGTCCCTTCTCCGAAAGAATACGACCTGGATATGGGGAGAAGATCAAGAAAACGCATTCAAAAACTTAAAAACCGAATTAGTCGAAAGACCAGTACTTGGATTGTACAATCACAACGGAAAAATTGAACTCCACACGGATGCTTGCCAAAATGGGTTAGGAAGCGTACTTCTTCAGAACGGACTAGATGGGAAACTTCACCCTATTCACTACGCAAGCCGAGCAACAACTGCCGAAGAACGCAAGTACCACTCTTATGAATTGGAAACACTCGCTGTAGTATGGTCACTTGAAAAATTTCGTCCGTACCTACTTGGAAAATCATTCAAAATCGTCACGGACTGCAATTCGATGCGCAATGCTTTATCGAAGAAAAACTTAGTTCCGCGCATCGGCAGATGGTGGCTCAAGATACAAGATTTCACTCCTGAATTTGAACACCGTCCGGGGCTGAGAATGGCTCATGTGGATGCTCTAAGTCGAGCACCATTGGAAGAAGCTGAAGAAACTGAAGCAGCAAATGGACTTGAAATTTTCCACACTGAACTATCATTTGAAGATTGGCTTATAACCGCCCAACTTCAAGATCCCAAGATTAGAACAATCAAAGAACAATTGACGAAGAAAACAAATATCACAAAAGACGATGAACGCGTGCGCAAAGAATTTGTTGCCGTGGAAGGTCGAATATTTAAACGAATAGTCAATCCGAAAACGAAAGAAACAAATTGACGTGGGTCGTACCTGCTCGAGTACGTTGGCAAATTGTCAGAAAATGCCATGATAACATGGGACATTTCGCCGTAGACAAAACTTGCGCTAAGGTAGCCGAAGATTACTGGTTTCCAAGAATGAGACGATACATTCGAAGATACATCTCGTCGTGTCTCGAATGTCTGTATAGGAAACAGCCCGGTGGGAAAATACCAGGACTGCTTCATTCTATTGACAAAGTCTGTATACCGTTCCACACAATACACATGGACCATTTGGGCCCTTTCATTAAAAGCGTAAGAGGAAACTCGTATCTCATTGTTGTTGTTGTTGTTTGACGCAAGAACGACTCTGGGTTTAACTGGTTATAAACTCTTTATTAATTTAATTAAAACATTAGTATTAATTTCCGGGAACAATACACAGCTATCTAAGAACTGATAACTGGGGACTGAAAAACTGAACTGACATTGAGAACTGACAAACGTTATCGGAATGTTATCCGGTTATATAGTTAAGGCATCGCGATAAAAAATAAAGATTACAAGAATGACCGCGATGCATAAAAAACATAGGTACATAAAAAATCTGGATATAGATAAAAAACAACCGGTATTATCTCTAATTTACAACAGTCCCTCTTAATATCGGTGGTTTCAAATCTTCTATCCAGGGGGTGGTCATTTAATTATTTCCAGTCCAAGGGCTTTGACGCAGAAGAGGTGCTTCGGACGGAACAGGCTCTTTGTACAGATGTCAGCTGGCATTTCCTCTGTTGGTAGATACCGCAAGGCTATATGTCCCTCTTCTTCCAGGTCGCTGGTCCATTTCTTTGCTCTGGCAATGATCGACTTGTCGAACCGGGTTGACTTGATGATTTCTTCGAGGGATTCTGTTAATCCTTCCGGGACGACCATATATATTTCCTCCTCGAGTTCGCCATTAAGATAGGCCGTGACGACATCCATCTGGTGGACTTCCAAACCGATTTCCACAGCAAGGGCCATAAGCAGTCTTATCGAGCTGGATCTAATGACGGGTGCGAACGTCTCTTGGTAGTCGATCCCTGGTCTCTGGGCAAAACCTTTCGCTACGAGCCTGGCTTTCCTTTTCTCTACTTCTCCGCTGGGTAAGTACTTCGTTCGGAAGACTAAACGATTTCCAAGGACCTTCTGGTTTTCCGGACAGTCAACGATGTCCCAGGTTTCGCACTTGATAAGCGAAACGAACTCTTCCGTTACCGCTTTCTTCCAATCGTTTGCGTACGGAGAAGCCAGGGCTTGCTTCAAGGACAAAGGTTCTGATAAGATGGCTAGGTTTGCTGACTCATCGGACAGGGTTTCTTGCTCGTCAGTAGCCTCTTCAGTAGACTCTTCTGAGGCGCTCGGAATCATGTTGAACCTTTTCTTCGGTCGTCCGGGTGCTCCAGTTCTTATTTTCTTCGGTCTGCCAGGACCTTTCTTCAGAACGAGGGTTTCTGAGGGTTCTTCGAAGACGTCCTCGTTTTCCTGGGCATTAGGTTCTTCCGGGGTTTCATCTTTGAACTCCTTTTTGACTTCTTTGAATTCTTCTCTTCCTGGCGGTTTTACAGCGTGTGTAGTGGCCGGGATTTCGATTTCGCCTTTAGCTTTGCCTCCGTATTTCAGGTTTACTTCTGGAGTGACGAAATCATCATATCCGCCTTGTTTATTAAATTCTCCCAGAAACTTGACATTTCGACTTCGGTAAATTTGCTTCTCGGACGGAACCCAGAGTCGATAGGCCTTCGAGACTTCAGAATAGCCGATGAAAACGCATTCTTTGCTCCTGGCTGCAAACTTCCCCTTCCTTTTATCTTCGTCCAACAGCAAAGCTTTGTCGCCAAAATCTTCAAATGTTGCAGGGATGGCTTCTTTCCGGTCCATCTGGTAAATGGTACTTCTCCATTTATGCTCCGGGAAGGACAACGGTTTCGAATGTAGTTAGCCGTGGCCATCGCTTCTGCCCAGAATGATGGTGGAAGTTGCGCTTGTATCATCATACATCGGGCCATATCTAGGAGTGTTCTGTTCTTTCTTTCGGCAATGCCATTCTGTTCCGGGGTGTATGGTACGGTGAGCCTTCTTTTTATCCCAGAGTCTTTCAGGAATCTGTCGAATTCATTGTTGCAGTATTCGGTTCCGTTGTCGGACTGCAAGGTCTTGATTTTTCTCCCGGTTTCCACTTCAGCTCGTTGCTTGAATTCTTTGAAGGCTTTCAACACTTCGCTCTTGTGTTTTAAAAAGCTGACTTCACTCCACCGGGAATAATCATCAGTGAAAACGACGATGTACTTGGCTCCACTCATCGACGTTACTCTCATCGGGCCGCATACGTCAGAGTGTACTATTTCCAGGACATGCGAGGTTCGGCTATCGTCGGTTTTCGGGAACGGCTCCTTCGATTGCTTTCCTTTGATACAGATTTGGCAGATTCCCAGACTCGCATCTTTTTCAACGTTGAGCCCCGTAACCAAATTCTTCCGGGCCATTTCCTTTAAACTTCTCTCGTTCAAGTGACCGAGTAGGAAATGCCACTTCTCCAGGTTGCTTCTAGGCTTTATTTCCGCTTGCACTGCATGGACCGTTTCTTCAGCCTTTCTCAGGAAATAAAGGTCTCCAACTCTGTCAGCTACTGCAATCACTTCCCCGGTTGCCGTTTTAATCCAGGCTTGAGACTTCTTGAATGTGACCTCATGTCCTTTGTCTGTCATCTTGGCAATGGATAGGAGATTTGTTCTTAAATCCGGGACATGAAGGGCTCGTTCCAGGCGAAGAATTCGATTTTCGCTGCCATTCGTTGCGGGTACTTTTACTTCGCCAACACCTCGTATCTTCGTTGACTCTGCAGTGGCCAGGTTTAAAGATTTCGTGGTCTCTTCGTAAACGTTGAAACGATCTCTGTTGGAACTCATATGTGAGGTGGCTCCGCTGTCCAGGCACCAGGAATCGTGATAAGCCTTCAGGTGCAATGCGAATTCTTCCTCGGCCAAATTTTCTGCCAGTACATGATGGGCGTTTTCTTTCTTTCTGGTTCTTATGCCTGAACCATGGTTTCTGTCGGGGCAATCAGCTACCTTGTGGCCGGGTTTCCTGCATCCATGACACTTGTACTTAAAGGTCGTGCTTCCTCGTCCACGTAAGCTTCTTCCTCTACCCCTTTCTGCAGTTTTCCGGGAAAAGTGGTTACTGCCCATCATCGCATTCTGCACGGGTTCGTCTTCCCTTGAGTTCTTGGCGTCCGATTCCTCCAGGATCTTTATTTTTAAGGCTTCCGGATCAGGTAACGTATCCCTGGACTCTATTGCGCACCGGAAGTTCTCGTACGATTCTGGTAGACTGTATAACAACATAATGGCCAGTAGGTCGTCGTTTACAGCTACTCCCATGTCAGCCAACTTGTCTACTGCATCGAAGAATTCTCGGACGTGATCCCGGACATCTTCTCCCTCCTTCATTTTCTTGAGGGTCAGTTTCTTCAGCAGCGTGGCTTTCCGGGCAGGTCCACTGGACTGGTAGATGGATTCGAGCTTCTGCCATAGTTCCCGTGAGGTGGTGCAGTTCTTTACTTGCTTCAACTCCGACGGACTGATCGACAAGATTAGGTCCGCTCTTGCTTTCCGATCATTACTGTCCCAGGTAGCGACCGCCTGGGCGTTGCCTTCCGTTCCCCGCACCGGAGTTGGCCTCGTTGAAGTTCCATCTACGTACTCCCAGAGGTCGTTCTTTTGAAGCAGGGCTTCCACTTGCATTTTCCAGGTATCATAATTATCCTTAGTTAACGTCTCGATTCGTCCCAGGTGATTTCCGGCCATTCTCCGTTTGACTCCGCACCTTAAAGGATAATCTTCCCGGCGTTGAACTTCTTATGACTTCATAATGGCCAGTAGGTCGTCGTTTACAGCTACTCCCATGTCAGCCAACTTGTCTACTGCATCGAAGAATTCTCGGACGTGATCCCGGACATCTTCTCCCTCCTTCATTTTCTTGAGGGTCAGTTTCTTCAGCAGCGTGGCTTTCCGGGCAGGTCCACTGGACTGGTAGATGGATTCGAGCTTCTGCCATAGTTCCCGTGAGGTGGTGCAGTTCTTTACTTGCTTCAACTCCGACGGACTGATCGACAAGATTAGGTCCGCTCTTGCCTTCCGATCATTACTGTCCCAGGTAGCGACCGCCTGGGCGTTGCCTTCCGTTCCCCGCACCGGAGTTGGCCCAGTCGGCTACCGAGTGATCGTTGAAGTTCCATCTACGTACTCCCAGAGATCGTTCTTTTGAAGCAGGGCTTCCACTTGCATTTTCCAGGTATCATAATTATCCTTAGTTAACGTCTCGATTCGTCCCAGGTGATTTCCGGCCATTCTATGTCTGACTCCGCACCTTAAAGGATAATCTTCCCGGCGTTGAACTTCTTATGACTTCTAAACCTTTGCGCAGTGGAAGCGTGCTGGGCCCATAACCTGTTGTTGTTTGACGCAAGAACGACTCTGGGTTTAACTGGTTATAAACTCTTTATTAATTTAAATAAAACATTAGTATTAATTTCCGGGAACAATACACAGCTATCTAAGAACTGATAACTGGGGACTGAAAAACTGAACTGACTTTGAGAACTGAACAACGTTATCGGAATGTTATCCGGTTATATAGTTAAGGCATCGCGATAAAAAATAAAGATTACAAGAATGACCGCGATGCATAAAAAACATAGGTACATAAAAAATCTGGATATAGATAAAAAACAACCGGTATTATCTCTAATTTACAACAGTTGTGGTAGACGGTTTTACAAAGTTTACGTTACTTCGTGCTGTACGTGACGCTGGAATGACTCCCGCATCCAAATTTTTGGAAGAAATAATTGGAATTTTTGGAGCTCCGACGCGTGTTATCACCGACCAGGGAACATCATACACCGGCCGAACCTTCGAAAACGTATGCAAATCGGCTAACATCATTCACATTAAGAATGCTACAGCTACCCCAAGAGGTAATGGTCAAGTCGAGCGCTTCAACAGAACCATCACACCAGCTATCGCTAGTCTTTGCCAGCGAAATGACGAAAAAGACTGGGATCAACAACTGATCTACGTTCAATGGGGCATTAACAATACTGTTCATAAAGCGACCGAATCAACACCATTTTCGCTTCTCTTCAATTATCAATCGAACAGCCCCGCAGGCGACATTGTTACACCAGCCGTACGAGAAACATTCAACACCGAAATTATGGCGAAACGCACCGAAGCCATACGAAAAATTAGAGTCGATCAACAGAAACAAAGACTGCGCTACAATGTTAAGCGAGCAGAGGCTCCCAACTTTGAACCTGGGGATATGGTTTTGGTGAAAAAGGATCCAACGTCAACTGGAGACCCCCGGAAAACCTGTCCAAAGTATAGAGGACCTTACGTCGTGACAAAGAAATTGAACTACGATCGTTACCTTATTGAAGACTTGCCAGAAATTCAACGAACACAAAAAGCTTACAGAAATGTAACTTCAGCCGATAAATTAAAACGGTACATTATACCGGAAGACAGCGAGGGAGATTCATCTGCGAATGAAGATGATTACTGTACTTCGCCCGTTAATACAATAAATGACGAACCATCTACATCCATCACGACCACCGAAACGGATAAGGAAAAGCCTATTCTACGACGATCGCATCGACAAAAAGGATGCCAGACCGCTTGCAAATTTCACTTTTAAATTTTGTTTAGTGTATTAAGAGAATTTTAATTTGTTAACAACTTTTCGAAAACTGTAAATTATCCAGGAGGTTAAAATTGTAGGATAGCCGAGTGTTGGCTACTATCACGCGCAGAATTAACCGTTAGTTTTATATGCGCGCGCGATGGTATTTCTCGAGAATATAAAGAACGTGGACTTTAGTTTTTCAAATGTTTTGACCCTAACGGTTGCATTCTGGATTTTAGCTGTTGCAGTAATAAATTCTATATCTTTAACTGAAGTTAGTCCTGTAGTTATTGACCGCGAAACGTCTTAATAACAATCTGTTGAACTTCTAATATTACTTAGTTTAATGGTTTTAAAAGTAGGGAAAAAGTATGCTTCCTATGTCACATTATTAAACCAAGTGAAGTGAAATAATTGTTAAATATTTATCATAACCACTACACCACAGACACGTGGTAAGTCTAAGCTAGGAGGATATAGGGGTGAAGGAGTCTTCGACTGCCCGTTCTTAGAGCTCAGGTTTCGGCCTCTCCCATGGGAGATTCGTTCACGCGCACCTTGGTTACGCGCATCACGTGACCACGCAAATCCCAATTCAAAAAAGAGCCGGTTTTTCATGCTAGCTTAGGCCTTAGAAGCAACACCGCCTATATGTAGGCGGCGTTGTAAAAAGTAAGAGATTTTGGGAAAGAATTACATTTTTTAATGTTATCGGGTGTTAACTCTACTCTCCCACAGGCTTTAATCCATCTTAAACACTTTTTTACTTAAGTTTTTGGTTTAGGGATAGAGTAAAAAAGCGTACCCTCTACAACAGTTTTATCAAAGAACAAATAATTTACAATTAATAAAAAATGAAATAATGATAAATGTTCCGTTAAAGCACTAAAAAATGCAGCCTTCACCAAAAATGAAATCTGAAGAAAAGACGACGCCCGATGACGATGTGCGCGGAACTAGTTGCGCGGCTATGAATCTCCCAGAACGAGAGAGAACGGGGGGAAACCACGGCCGATAATCTGTAAGCGCGTTTCAATGGGAAATCGGGCAGTCGAAGACTCCTTCACCCCTATATCCTCCTAGGTCTAAGGTTTCCAAGAGATCTAACTAATAATAATGTCCAATCACGATGGTCAAAACATGTATCTACCAGGGCTTGAACCTGGGACCTTCCGCGTGTGAAGCGGACGTGATAACCACTGCACCATAGGTACGTGGTAGCACTGAGTTTTCCAATAGATCTAGCTAATTCTTATGTCCAATCACGACGGTCAATACATGTATCTACCAGGGCTCGAACCAGGGACCTTCCGCATGTGAAGCGGACGTGATAACCACCACACTACAGATACGTAATAACACTGAGTTTTCCAAGAGATCTAGCCACTACCTCCTATATAAGAATCAAGGCCCGAGTATGCTCCCTCGTCAGATGGGGATTTGAACTTGTATATAATTGTGCGGTTTCCCCGTGAGGTGGAGCTCGTATCAGGATTTCTTATTTCAAATCACGCCCGTTCGCATTAGCACAATGACTTTGACTATTTGGCCAACATTGGTTAATTAGAACTATTTTATGTTTATTAATATAAATAGACTTAATTCAATACCAGTTTCATACTTTTAATTTATAATTATAGGCAAGCTTAAAAAACAGGTGTTATTAAAGTTTAAAAATAATTTTATTTAAACTCAGTGCATCATTTTAAACTTTTAAATCTCATTTAAATGAGTGAACTTAAACATCAACTTATCTTGTTTAAATAATTATATTCAGGGAACCTTTTTGAACCTAAATTAAAAATACTGTTATGAAAGAATTGAAAATTTATTTCTACATTTCCTATTATGAAAATAGACCAAGGGTTAAATGCAACCTTCAAATTTTAATAATGCTTTTTAAGTCAATATTTAATACAAGCAAATCGATAATCAAATATTTAGTACTTCTTTAGTATTTTGAAAGAAAAAGTTAAAGAAATTACCTTAACCAAAAGTAATATAAGAAACCTTCCGTAGGGAGGTTTCTACGGAACGTTTCTTATATTATTTCTGCCTTAACGCATAATTCACAAATGTGACGAACAAAAAGGTCTCGAGCAGTCCCTCCCAATCCGCCAAGACAACCAGTCTGGGAAATAGCACACTTCCTCTGGTCCAAAACCAGTTTATTAATTGCCTGGACTAGTTTTTTAATTCAAGAAGTGGGGGTTACTGGTCCTCGGGACCAGTTTATTAATTGCAAATCTATAGGAGAACAAAGGCTGGGACCAGTTAAGAGACCAGTTTATTATTTCGGACATAGGGGGGTCACTGGTCCCAAGGACTAGTTTAAAAAATATCCTTATTTCCCAGACTGAAGACAACCACGAGAGCCTCTCGTCTGCTACAGACGTCACAAACACGTCATAGCTGTGACGTCAAAGTCTGGAAACGAGCGCCGCGCTGCGTCTAAATCCCGCGAATTAAAATTCCTCATTTCGAAGATAAAAAAATCCCATACTCGGGCCTTGATTCTTATATAGGAGGTAGTGATCTAGCTAATTATTATGTCCAATCACGATGGTCAAAGCCGTACTTCTGTAATTAACTAAAATTAACATACTTAGACTTAATTGTTTTGATCAAACTGGCTGATAGCACACCCTGAATACTTAATTGTTAATTTAAGATAATTCCGAAAAGTATCTTTGCTGTAGTTTTTAAGTTATCGGTGGGGAAAAATCAAGAAAAACCCATGTTAATCTCCATAGGAAATTAGCAAAAGCGGGTGAATATTACTTTAACGTTACAAAACGGTATCAAGTCTACAAGGGCCTACCGGCCCTGTAGAATTTTTAATTTATAGATGAGTAGCTTAATTTTTAGAATGATGCTTAGTTTAATTTTTAGAATGATGCGTAGCTTAATTTTTAGAATGATGATTAGCTTAATTTTTAGAGTAATGTGTAGCTTACTTTTATAATTATGAATAGCTTAGTTTTCAGAATGATAATAGCTTAATTTTTATGCAGACACTAAACACTAAGTAGTATTTTGATTCACAATTTTCATGATTAAAACCAACATCTTATAATATGAATTCTATACATGTCAAAATCAGCAATCGAATATGGATTCTATTTTGATCTTTCTTTTTTATGTCTTTGCGGGCATTTTTCTTAAAATTAAAGCGTCTGGACATTTGGATAGGTAGGCCTAGATGTCAACATATGCATATTTATTAACGCTAGAGTATACGACTTGCTAAGCGTCAACTACGTTCCGACGTGTACATTTCCGCCCCTATCGCAACCTACGTTAGTTCAATATTATGGAATAGCCGTACGTGAAAATTTGATTTCCGCAAAACAGACGAGACCTTAAATTATGTTTTTATATATATTTCTTCTAATAATTTCGATAACGAGAGTTAGTTACGCCAACGGAAAATCCGATACCTTCAGGTATAGTTTCGAGCGAGGAGGCGCATTTCCGCACAATTTTCAAGAATCACAATTTTTATGGCCCATTTGTGCACAGATTTTACATCGAAATTTTAGTTCGCCACTTTTTACCATAACCCATTTCCGCACAGTTTCCAAATAAAACGTTTTTATTTTCTTGTTGATTAGGTTAGGTTTGGTTAGGTTAGGGTTAGTATTTGTGATCATGAAAACTCACATTTTGACTATATTCGGTCCAACGGGGCTCTGTCCTATGGGCCAGCAGCGTAAGTTTCAGGGTTTTAAAATGTAATCAACTAGAAAATGAAAATGTTTTAATTGCAAACTGTGCGGAAATGAGTTACGAAAAATTGTGCGGAAAGGGGCTACAGGTTAAGGTGTGAAAAAAAGCTGTGCGGAAACTTATTATAAATTAACAGTGTACGTTTGTTTCACCGATCTGCTTAGGGAATTTGAAGAAGTCACGTCAAAGCTAGACTCTGAAGATGTGAAATACGTTAACGGCGACAAAATATTTTATAGAAAAGTCATGGGTCCAGAATCTATTGCGCAATACAATGGTAAAGATTGCGGGAAAATTAAATAATCGATTTCATTACAAATGTGCAGTTTTAAGCCGCTACCAGGAATGTATGGAGGGGGGTTGGAATGGCTATTTATTTATTTATTATTTTTTTTTGAAAAGTGTAGCTCCTCCCCCCATCGTCTGCTTAGCCATCTCCTGAAGGCGGTAAATGTCTTGTCGTTTCAAACTAGGGACCGAGCGGATAGAGGGTGGAGTTAGCGGAAGAATTTTCACTTTTTCGGCAGCCAATGAAAATATTTAAGCGGGAAATACTCGTATTTCGTCAGTCCATGACGTCGCTTACATAAAATAAGCCACGCCAGATGTTTCCAAGATCATTTCACGCCTATTATGATTTGACCTTTGCCATTCCAACCCCCCTCCATTCATTCCTGGTTCGACTGACAAAATCTGAAACACCCTCAGCCGGAAGATTTCCGGCTGTTCCCTTGGAGTTGATTTATTACCTTGTGGCATAAATAACTATAGTTTTTAGGGAAAACGTCATTTTGGTGTTACTTTATTTTGTAAAATACTTTACATGAACATGTACGTACCATAGGTTATTTCTACTCTGGCACTGCCAATGGTCAAATAATAAAATTCAACGACACTTCAATTATTTCACTACCCGAAATAGGTAATATCGTCCATTTCTGGAAGTATTATTTCATTATCAGAATGCATATTCTTAATTTTCATCGCTTTCATTTGGTTTTAAGTCAGTGGTAAAAATCCTCGGCGACGATTTTTGGGATTGCGTATATTCGACGGAGTTCTTGTAGCGGTGGATACTTTCAACGGAGTCTATTCGGTGGACTTGAAAACTTGCAATTGTAAGAAGAGATAATTTATACTTAATTGGATTGTATTTGTTCCCAATGGCAAAGAATTAGTCGAACAAAAGATTCGAGCTAAACCTTTCTTCGGATTAAATCATTTAGTAGTCATTTAGTCAAGCAAGGCTGAGAATACGCAGTCATTAACAAGAAGAATTTACAACAATAATTTCAATCAATGCTACATTTTTCGTACGTTAATACGGTTTTATGACTTTTTACCTCTCCGAGTGACGATAACGTCACGGAGAGGTATAACACTGGACGACTCTGTCACCGCGTTCGCAGTTGGCAAATCGGAGCAAACGTGTTCGCAGAAAGCAATTTTTTGCTTGTACTCCCATCTTTTGGATTAAGTAGTACGCGGTGATCGGCTAGGGTTTTGAGAAACGTCTGGCCTCCCAATGGCCGGGCTTCCGCCAAAGGTTCACGCAATTGCGGGTTTTCTTATCATTTATTGTGAATCAATCGCCTTTAATTTCCAAAAATTGTTAAAGAGGCATACGCTTGAATTCAAAACTCAACAATAGCTATATTTAAAATGATTTTAGGAATAAAGTTTCTTAAAACGATTTAAACAGAATTAAGCTAAATTAATGACGATTAAAATAATTAATATCAATTATTAAGAAAATCCCGTCAGGGATTTTCTATTTATACTCAATCCGAAATCATAATGTTAAACTCTATGGAGCTTAACATTATGAGGTGGAAAAATTTTTGCGAGTTAGACCCAAGGTTTCGCGACCAAGGGGGTACACTTTTTTCACAGCCTAACTTTACAGCACTAGCAAAGGCTGAAAAGGTATAGTATCTCATTTCTCGTAGTGTAAGGTTAACTTGGCCTTATTGTATAGGTTTCAAAAAAAAATATTTTTAAACCACGCGCTAGCTCACGCGCCAGCACGCGCTGCATTTTAATAAAAGTTTCAATTCAAATCTCGCGCTTAATTTCACCATTTTGATTCTCTAATTAAGTTCACGTGATTTTTTTTTAAAACTCTTTGGGCCTATTTTTTGTCTTTGTAAGCCTAAGGTCAAATGATCACAAAGAAATAGTTGGAGAATTTTTATAATTTTCACATGGTTTCAACGAATATTTTGCATAGTGTGTTTTTATAGAGTGCATTGTATTATCCGACCATTCCAATTTCCAAATGTAAGTTACGATTTAGTGAAATATTATATAATTAGTCTTAAAAAATTGGACGATTGAGTTCGACTATTCCAGAACTAATTTATTCCCAAATAACGTTTCTCCCCAAAAAGGAACAGATATTATACAAAAACGAGTTTTGCTTCGCAGTCCTTAAAAAACTGCATTTATACACAATCCGCGACACTTTTTCAAACCCACAAAGGGCCAGAAATTAGAAATTAATTTTGTATTGCAATTTGAAATTAAGTTTAATCGATATGAGAAATTTGGTTTTAATTGCGTAGTTCAAACATTTGTTATGATTAGAAATTTTACAACAAAAACGGGTATAAATGCGGCGTTTCGAGATAAAGGGAGCTTGGATTTTCACGCATGAAATTATAGAATCTGTAGCCGTAAAATAATTAAGGCGAAAATATACAAAATGAGCTTTTAGCATTTTAATTTTTCAGGGTGGAAGAGATAAAAACAATTATTTCGAGTGAAATTTCGCTTTACTGCTCCTAAAATGAGGTCCCTCTTTCTGATTTGTGGCTTTAAAAGCAGTGTCGTATTTCTGACATTTATCATACATTCAGAAAAGATGTTCATATGTGTGTTGTTACATCTTGTATAAGTTTTAAACTTCAATTCGAACTCGAGTCATAATCGTCCTTGATTTAGCTCTTTGTTCCGAAACGCCGCATTTATACCCGTTTTTGTTGTAAAATTTCTAATCATAACAAATGTTTGAACTACGCAATTAAAACCAAATTTCTCATATCGATTAAACTTAATTTCAAATTGCAATACAAAATTAATTTCTAATTTCTGGCCCTTTGTGGGTTTGAAAAAGTGTCGCGGATTGTGTATAAATGCAGTTTTTTAAGGACTGCGAAGCAAAACTCGTTTTTGTATAATATTTATATAGTTATTTAAGAAAAACCTCTTAATTCACGCGTCTCGACTCGGCGAGTTAATTTTGGTTTCCCATCTTGTTAATATTTGTTCCGTAAAGATACGTCGAAGGAACTGTTTTCTTCTTACGATGCGTATGGAAAAGTTAAATACTTGTTCTTGGACGACTTTGACATGGACATCTCGTCTCAAACGCTTTACATTGTTGTCGCGACTCAAAAATATGATGAAGCAGCGTTGGAAAAAATTATGCAGGCAGACATGACGGATAACACGGGAATGTGAGTACATAATCATTATTTATGGAGAATTTCAAGACCACTCGGTTCGGATTTCGGATTAAGATTGGTATCCCTACTTTGCCTCGAAAATTATAGAAAACTAGTGCTTTCATGCAACCAGGCGGTCAGATATCTAGTGCCGATATCTGTAAAAAAGCGGTTTATATGGTTTCGTGTAGAGAACCCACTATTACCCAACCTGAGCAGTTAAAAATCAGTAACGTACGAAAAAATACACTCTTGCCGTTTCTGGTTTGAGCTCATAGTTCGAATTAAAAAAGTTCCCCTTTCAAAGAATTATTCACTGCCGCATAATTTCAACCTTTTTCTGTCGGATTCCTGATATTTCCCTATAGGTGCCGACTGCCCCGTGTCTGCCGGAGGTGACTTGACCCCCACACCCCGTCCGTCACCTCCCAAGTAAACCTTATTTCCTTCCCCTGCTTACACACGTACTGAACCCTGTATAATCACATCCTTGCCGAGGTCCACTGACCCACTCGCATTGAAACCCTCCAAAAAAAATTCCTGATATTTTTTTAACCCTTGGCTAGTCGAGACGTAGCCATAAAGCGCATCGTAGAAACGCGGTGCTAGTTACAGGGATTAGACGTTCCTTGTTTATTTCAAAAATATACATTTAGTCTTTGTCAACTGTTGCATTTTTCTTACGCGCATTAACTATTGTACACTTGCAGGGTAATCAAGTACAATTTGAAGACGAAGAAAGAAGAGATTCTATTACGCGATCTTTATTTTAGTAACGGGATTCAACTTTCAAAAAACTACGACTCTTTTACGTTATCCGAATTTACGAAGGCAAGAGTTTCGAGGTAAACTTTACTACTATTTTACAAAAATAAAATAAATAAATTCTATATCCGAATCATGAAGTTCATGTTCCTTGTGTTTCAGGTACAGCTTGACGGGACCGAATGCTGGCACATTGACTTTTCTAACAAATACACCGGGATTGCCGGATAATATAAGACCAAGTTCAAGTGGCAATAATTGGGTTGCTGTTACACGATTGACAGAAGAACTACATATGGAGGTAACACTTAAATACAAGATTAAATGCCCCCGAGTTAGTGATGACATCGATGTGTTATTATTTGTTATTTTAAATTATTTGTGAGCTTATTTTCCTCCCTAATGTAAGGAAGTTGATTACAATTGGCCAATTTTCTTTAAATTTTACAGTGCGTGGCCTTGGAGATCAACGCCGATGGTTCGACGAAACAAATAATTATGCCAAATTTAAATAGTAATTGCGTTTTGTCACAAGTGTCAGACTTCGATGGACAATTATACTTCGGATCATTTTCGAATGAATATGTTTTTAAAGTATACGGCCATACTAATGCATATGGCGCCAGATTGGCCTAGATTTTAATAATAAATATAACTATATATACCAAAAGTAATTTTATACAGGGTGTTTGTGAAAGGTCCATCAATAATGAAAGGGCGTATTTATTGGGCCATTTTGAGTCGAAAATGTTCTATGACATTTTTCCGTCCGGGCCACTGTTTTCAAGTTATGATTGGAGTAATTTACGGATGACCCCTTAAATTTTATTTAGAAATTGAAAGACAGCGCTAATTTAATGAAGGGGTCATCCCTAAAATATTCAAATCATAACTCGAAAACCGTGGCTCGGACGGCTAAATGTCATAGAACATTTTCGACTCAAAATGGCCCAATAAATACGCCCTTTCATTATTGATGGACTTTTCACAAACACCCTGTATATATCAGGGATAGATTCAATTTTAGAAGTAGGAATGGAGAGTGGTTAGTATTTAATTCAGTCCGACTCATAGCCCAGTGTAGAGCCTCTCCCTTCAACACGTAACGAACAGTTTAAATTATCTTATTGGCTGACTTAAACTACGTTTTGATGAAGTTACCGACGGGGATGGCGAAAAATACGTAATCCATTTTTACCTCTCGCTATAACCCACCTCTTCTTTCATACCCCCTTCCCGGGGTAGGAGGTCGGGGACTTTGGCGCGCGCCCACATTACTCTGTTCTCCATTCCTACTTCTAAAATTAAATCTATTTCTGTATACACATAAAATTTTGTTTTCAATTGACTTGTAACAGAAGAACTGCTAAAGAATTAGACTATTCGTTATTGGTTAAAAATATAGTCAAAGGAAAACCTCATTAATTATAGCTTTGTGCGTGTTTTATTTTCTTAAATGTGTGGGCAATTACATTCAAATGAAAAGCAAAAACTTATCGGAGATGCTAAACGATTATAACCATGGGTTAACTAATTTTTTTTCGGTGATTGTATTTTGGACAATTTCAATTCACATCCTAAACAAATGCTCAACCCAACATAGTTTAACTTCCTAAATTTTTTTTATTGTTGTTCTCCCACTCCCCCCCCCCTTTTTTGCATAATTGAATACATGTTTTTTAACTCATAATGTTTTTTTCTATTTGCATAGAAGCCTACAGATTAAAGGCTTAGCGAATATGTTTAATACTTAAATAAACATAGTTCGTTGATCGGATTGCATTTTAATTTGCAGTTATCAGCAAATGAATAACTGTTAGACAACAAACAACCAAAAGAGCCAATTTGAAGTGTCACAATATTTTACGAAGAGACGTTTAGTACATTTGTTTTTAAAATGTTCTTTAAGAGGAATTAGGCCTGGTTGTTTTTGACGTATGCAACACTACACAAAAACCATTGTTTGACAAAGACATTAAATACCGCGAGTTTGCGCATACCTGTTGCGTAGATTATAAGAGATCTGAGACGGAAGTAAGACAAATTTCAATGATCGCAGGATACATAGCACCGAAAAATATTACGTGTGACAATCAATCTTGATAATTTTTAAAATGTTCTTTAAGAGGAATTAGGCCTGGTTGTTTTTGACGTATGCAACACTACACAAAAACCATTGTTTGACAAAGACATTAAATACCGCGAGTTTGCGCATACCTGTTGCGTAGATTATAAGAGATCTGAGACGGAAGTAAGACAAATTTCAATGATCGCAGGATACATAGCACCGAAAAATATTACGTGTGACAATCAATCTTGATAATCGTGTTCATGGTGAGCTTTTAGGGCAATTCTATATTTATCAAACTTGTTCTTTGCTAGATCTTGGAGTTATGAGACATTTACAATGCTGTCATTGCTACGCCATAAATTATGAGAAATAAAACACACCGAATTTATTGATTTAGTTAACAAGGTAAGTTACCACGATTTTGAAAGTGACAATTACTATAAAACAGAGACATGGTGTTAATATCCGAAACAGCAAAAATGGACGCAACACAGCGAATCTTTATGATGCCACGATCGTTCTTATAGATGTTACACTGCTAAGAAGAGGAAATAAAAGATTCCCAGTGCAGCTACCATTTTCACCTTCCGAAACTAAGTAGTAGTACCATTAACCACCACAACCGGATTGGTGTATCGCGGATTTAACTGAATGAAAATAACACTATAGGTTGCTACAAGGCCTACAAAGGACAACAACAGGCTTTTTGTAATGATGAAATACGAACCGACCTTAAACCCAATTATACGAGAGTTTAGTACCAAAGCTAAAATCTGCACGTCTTTCACCTGTACTGTGCTGTAAATATCCCTACAAAGTTCAGGTAGAAACTCTTTCAATTTTTCCATCGAATCCGGTACCTTAGATGCGCTGAGAACAAGGGCAACTATTAAGATCCAATCCATAAATGAATAAGCAAAAAACGGTAAATGGTACTGTGATTTCCCCGTCAAACTGCTAACGGCAACCGTGTTAAAGTTCTGGCACATTGTTAACGATGACGACGCGATAATTATAAGCGTTACCATTTGAAACAGAGAGTTGACACGGTCAATCAAGTGGTAGATATCCAATAGCTCGCGGTGTAACTTGGGGATTAATTTTACTGAATGTTGCTTGACGGAAACGAAAGTTTTTACACAATTATTCAGAATTTCCGATACCGCAACAAACACGAAACAAATTAACAAAATTAACGGCGATGTTAAACCAATTAGAGATACGGGGAACGCAATCTGTATCAACGTGAACGCTACTTCTATCTCTCTTTTGGACAATTCCAATTCGCATCCGAAACAAATTGATCTAGCAATATAGTTCGTTGATCGGCGTTTAATTTCTTTTGTATCCAACAGCGTGTGAATAATTGTTAGACAATAAAGAGTCAAGTAAATGAATACGAACAATAGAGCCAACTTGAATCGTCGCGTTATTTTACGTAGAGACGTTTCGTGCATTTGTCGCAAAATGTCCTTTATAAGGAATTTCAATTGTTTTTGACGTATGCAGAAGTAGACAAAAACAATCGTTAACGAGTACGTTCTAACGAAGCCACTAAGTATCGCTTCTTTATATCCTACTCTTGTGGGTGCATCTTGTAGGTAGATTGAAAGACAGCTGAGACGGTTGTAAGACAAATAAACCACCGAAATTGAGGACCATACTGTCATTACAATGATCACAGCACGCCAAAATGATCTGTTTGACCAGCCCTGCGAATTAAAATTCATCTTCACTTGACTCACTTTTTACAACAACCTTAAAATTTCCAAACTCGTTCTACGCTAGAAGCCTGAACGTTTGAGGGATTCGAAATACTGCAATAATGCGCCTGCATAAAAGAAACAAGTTGCTTAGGCCAAAATATTTTTTCTCCGAGTCGATACGGAGATCTAAAAACGTATTTGTCCATGGTCTCGTCTCCATTTAAGGGATAGGATCATTTGACTAACAAAGTTGACTGTAGTACCATCTGTCGTTGAGCGGAAAAAATAAATCTCTTATCTTTCTGATTGGATTAGAGTCTGACTCTTGGTGTAAAACAGGTTCTGCGCATGGCTAAATAGAGCCAATCAGGTTATCCCTTTCTCGCCTCAAAAACCCGAAAACAAGATCTGAGCCGTTATAAAAATGCAAAAGATTTGTTGGTTGGGTCTATTATTGATCATTATTGATAAGCAACTGCAGGCGTTAAATTAACGAATTATTCAAGGCTATTCACAAGATATGCTGGCCTGTAATCATTATCCTCTCGTTACGCCTCAACGAAATTCTTTGTTTGCCAACAACACTTGCATAAATCGGTAATATGCTATGGTTTCGAATCACAGCTAAGGATAAGGACAGTGCAAATGCGTGAAACTCTGCCATTGGGAGGCTGGACGTTTATCGTAACCCTAGCCGATCGCCGTGTAAGTCTTAACGCTAACGTTGATGAGGGAGAACAAACCCATGTTACAGATTGGTATGAGTGGGATAAGCAAAGATCAGCAAATGGTGGTGTTAGAAGCCAATTAATACATATTGGTGTCTATTTGAGATAGACAATTATCAGAATGGTGATATTAGCAGTCAATAAGTACAGATTGGTGTCTTTGTGGGATAGACAAGGATTTGAAGATGGTGGTGTTAGAAGTCTATATGTACAGATTGGTGTCTATGTGGAATTATGACAAGTTAATGATTGGTACTTAAGAAGAATAGAAAACGAAATGAAACAAAATTTTCCAAATTTATGTGTACAGTGAATTGGGCTCGGAAATTGAAAACACGGTCCCCGCGGGTGTAGTAACAGATACACTCGCAGAAACACCCTCATACGTCGAGGACAGAACCTCTCCATGACATAGTCACTCGGAGAGGTGAAAAGGTCTTACATTCATTACAATAAATCAAATATTGATATTTAACCTATGCCATAAATCATAAGGTGACGGAGTATTTTTCTTTTCGTCAATAAATATAAGAAATGGCAAACCAAAGCTGAAATATCGATTTCTTTAGCAATGAACTTTACCGCGTTTCGAAAGTAAAAATAAGCTTGGTTTCCACTTGGTCGTAAATACGGTGGAACCACCGCGGTCAGGGATCAACGTAAAATATTTTCTCTATTAAATTTTCATCCGATGAAGCACGTCATAACACCTTGATCTCTCATAATAATAACATATTGCTAATACATCACTGGTGAACATATACAGTTTTTACGGGCTTGTATTTTTCTCTTGTCCGCAACTAAGTCCTTGTACCATTAAATACAACTAAATATCCAACTCTGATGGATAACTTTTGAAATGACGAAACACGAAGCGACAAGTCCTAATATCTGAAGGTCCTTTATCTTTCCTGTGTTATAAGTGGCCCCACTAAGTTCTAGTGGAAACGCAATAAGCTGGTCCATCAAGTCCGCGGTACCTTAGATACGCTAAGAAAGATCCAAACAGATCGATAAATAGTAAAATTATTAACAATGTTTAATAGTGAATTTTTCCTGTCAAAGTCGTAACGGCAACTGTAGTAATATTCTGGCACATCGGTGAGTGCAATGACTTGGCAAGGAATTTGGGCATTTCCAATTGAAACAGATATATTTTTCACGTTGAAAAGCAGGATACTCGAACGACCATGATCGTCTTTCAATGCCATTGTGCTGTTGTTGTACGCTATGGACTCTCTTGATTTGATATGTGCCGCTTAATTAGTCAATACGAGAGAAAGTTAAGTGATTTTTAATTTACATGAGAACAAAAATTAACAAGGCTTGTGCCTGAGTTTCTCAAACATTTTACGAGAATTACTGAACTAAATTTTATAAGAACTGTTGTTGGAACCAGAGATAGATTTAATTTGAGAAGTAGGAATGGAGAACAGGGTAATGTAACGTGGAATTTATTAAAAATCTTAAAATTCATAATAAATTACTATTTATCTCTAAATTCAAAATTTCAATTTTTAAAACCATTCAAAATTCCAATTCTTTAAATTCTGTTGTCAAAAATAAGAACGAAAATAAATACAAAGGATGGGTATTTTTCGCAAGGGCCCCCTCGAATGCTGGCGTTCAAGGAACCTTGCGGTGACAATGACCATACCTTCTAAACCTTGTGGGCGCGGTTGACCTTCTGCAGGGGTTAAACTAAAGCCCATCCGTTCCGCTAAGCGTTGACCCCTTCATCCATACAATTCTAAACATACATTCTCCTCTGGTTGAAATAAATGTAAAGAAACTTATAGGGTTGCCAAACCAAATCTTTTGTATAACTTTAAGAAAGGTGTAAACACCTGATTTTATAAAAACAACTTTACGAGAGACCCATGACGTAGGGAACTTGTAGAGAGACCCATGACGTAGGGAACTTGTAGAGAGACCCATGACGTCAGGGGAAATAATCAAGAGACCCATGACGTATGGAATCCAACAAATCAAGGAAAGGGGTTTTGCAAGAAAACCCCAACAAGACGATGCGAAGAATGAAGAGGGTCGAAAATAACAAAGTGAGAGGACACTTCTTTTTCTGGGCTCGATAGAGCAAGTCGACTACCTGGTCGAAGGTCCGTAGGGCCGCCACGTTACAACGACCACGGTTAAAACGTCTTTATGTTAATCTAGACTTAGTACTTAGCCTTAGATGCTAATAAAAAGTTTATCTTTTAAAACGAGACTTAGTACGATAAGCTAAGGCGTACGTGGAAACGCGTCAAAATGATAATTAACTCGTGCGCGCATCAAATCGCCAATTAATCTTACGCGACGGAAATAATATATTTTGTCTTGTGCGCGCCAAAAGAAATCTTATGCGCGAAACCGTTATGCCGTTATGTCCTAAGGATCTACCACCACAGTAAAAGGATACTCCATAAAGACGAAACAATTAAGTATCAACCCCCGTTCTCGGGTCTCTCTATCATTTCTTTCGTTTTATCAGGAGCAGATGACAAAGGAGTCTCGGACGCCAGCTTCCATAATGTAGAGGGCAATGGGATCCGCGAACGTCACGGTTATTAACCAAAATCATTATGCCAGTGCCACCACTCGTAGGAAATTTGAGCTTTATTTTCCAACCAATAGCGTGGCTGCAAAGTCTCGAAAGGAGATCTGGGAAATCGCGTCTGGAGCCTCTCTTTAAAAAATGCGTATCGTCTGCTTATAATTAGCCTAGGCTTAGCGAGTATTAGAGTTAAAAAATGGATTTCAACGGCTTTTTAAAGGAAAAATCCATGATAAATATTTCTTGGTCTTAAAATATTCCTTATACTTCTATAAATATAATACAAGCGCGAAATTAACTATTTTCCTTTTTAATTATTAAATATAAGCAAATTAGTTTGTCACTTCATGGATTTGGTCAGCGCCATTTCTCAAATTTTAAATTTTCTGAACGAATAGGATTGCCTCGATATTTCTAGTGGCGCATCATTTCATTGGTTTAGCTTCCGTAGCAACGGACCAATAAGAGTCCCCACTAAAAGTTAGTCTGCTATAATCGTTAGGCAACCCAGGCTTATGGCGCGGCGCATTAACCCTTTTGAGGTTGAACCTGAATTTACTGATGAAGAACTGAGAAACATAGAAATCCAAGAAGAAAATGATGTAATAAACAATGCCGAATATAATTTAAACTTAGAGCAGCTTAAGAACAACTGTTATTGCGGAAAATGTGTCCCTGATTGGTTAGGCCTCGGTAGCAATGAAGAGGTAGTCCAAGAATTGAAAAAGTATACAAACTGGAAGGACCTCAGGGGTGGAGTAATTTGCTGTAGACAAGTTGAGGAGGTTGTTAATTTTTTGAATGATACTGATGATCCAACGGGCCCTGCTTGTTGTGTAACTGAAGACGTTGATTTCAAATCTATGTGTCAACGAAAGAGAGCTTTAAAAGCTACATATAGAAGTTACCTTCATTCTCGCAGACGACCACCACCCGTAGATTTTTCAAACAGGTAGATGCACAAATTAAATAAATAATTATGAATATATTAGGTTAACTATAGTGATGTTTTATTGTAGAACATATCGCTATACAGCATACCGCACATACTCCCATCTAATTTATCAGAAATTAGGTAGAGGAAATCGTAAAGCAGTACCATTTTGCACTTTACTTGACATACGGAAACATTTTCCAGAGGATGATGCTAATGAGTACACAAGTTACACAGCAGGAATGGAAATAGAAAGATTTAGACCTAATGCAAACTAAAACTAGTGATGATAAACTGGCAGCTGGCCTCGGTAACGTTCAAAGGCATGATATAACATGTAAATAGATCGGATATCAAGTGATAATTTTTATGTTCCTAAATAAGTCACAGTAACTTGGATATTAACTTATTAAGTAATAATTATTATGCTCCTAAATTAGTTATAGTAACTTGGGTATTAAGTGATAAATATTATGTTCCTAAATTAGTCATAGTAACTTGGATATTAAGTGACAATTATTTAGTTCCTAAATTAGTCATAGTAACTTGTTATTAGCAGAGTGAAATTAAATTAGTTGTGATAAACAGGTACAACACCTTAACAAAGTGCTGTGAGATTTGTTCCTAAATTAGAAGTAGTAAATTATGGCACGAGAAAATATATATAATACAGCTTTAACTTTTAAATATTATTCAGGATCTCTAAAATTAAATCAGGTTTTATTATATAAAATAATTCAAAATTTGTAAAAACATTTCAGGATTACAAAAAATAAATCAAGTTTTATAAAATATTTCGGGTTTTATAAAATTCAAAATTTAAAAAGTAATTCAAGTTTTATAAAGTTCAACATTTAAAAAATAATTCAGGATTACTAAAATAATTCTATATAAATAAATTTTGATTTATTAATTAATGTATTTTTTATAAATCTTAAATTATTTATATTTAAATTTTAAAGCTGAATTATGTCTCTTTTGGCGTGCCGTAATAAACATGTCTGTTACAAATAATTTAGTCAAAACAGATCTAATTTCAAAGCTAAGTCGTAGCAAACTATTTTTTATTTAGAATTAAAGTATAAATATTAAAAACTTTGTCAATAATTTACATAATATTTTGAAATATCTAACATTTTGTTTATTGTGATGAGAATTTTATCATATTAAATGCACAATTTAAAATAACCTTCTTCTTTTGGCTGCTTCAATCAATTTTTTTTTGTCAGGCCGCGGAATTGGAGCTATATTAGCTCTTTTACGGTAGCTTTTCATTAAATTTGCAAGTGGAATTTCATCTTCATCGCTTAGTTTTCGTTTTATGATATTTTTGATAATTTCATATATAAATTCATACGTTTTTGGCTCTTTTTGAGGCCTAGCATGCCATTCACAAGTAGCTTTGGAAAAGAAAAATTCAAAATCTTCTTTATTTCTGTCTCGGGTTGTTGAGTCTTTTTCTTTTTCAAAATTAAATTTTCGGTCTATATTAAAATTATGGTCAAGAGCTGCTAACATTGTGCGAGCTTCCATGACATCTTGGTCAAATTCTTGTTGTTTTGGACAATATTTTAGCAGTAGGCTGTGATAGGATTCCAACTTGGAAGTATGAGAAAATGCGCAAATTTGTTTTAAATCTCGTAAAATACTCTTCTTGTTAATGAAGTCATTTAAAGCGTCATAAGGGAAGGTGTCAGGTTTAAGCCATTTTTTTCTCCTTTCTGCTTCTGCTGGAATAGGATCGTGGATGCAATGTTTGTGGAGGGTAAAACTTGGAAATGAATGGACATTAGTGACATGATAAATAACAGATTTCCACATTTCAAGTAAAACATCTGGGTTTCCATCGCAATTTTCAGCAGCGAACCAAACGTGGCGGCTAAGAGATCTCACCCAAGGTTCAAGATCCTTATTGTCTTTTTTTTTACTAATGGCAGAAATTTTTTTGGCCACACTCTTAGCAAAATGCCATACGTCGAATTGATGGTCAATATTGGGATAACTATCCCTTAAAAAGGCTCGAATCTGAATGTGTCGATCAGTTGTGATTCTAAACACACAAAGACCACATTTCTCCATTTTTGTCAGACACCTTTTCAATCCTTCCAATTCCATATTACTGGACTTGTATTGAACCTCACTTTTGTTTACAAGCTCAAAATGGACACATTTGTCTGTCTCTTGATCCAGGAAAGTGTACCCACAATATTTTGCCGAATGTCCTGGTGAATCATAACGCCCGTCAGCGGAAATGGTAACTTGGCTAGAACTTTTCAATTTCTGCATAATATCATTTTGTTCATTTTTCCATGCAACCCGAATTTCTGGAATCACATAGTTTTTCTGAATGTTGTAGAAAGTTGACTTCTGAATTCCGCTTAATCCCATAAATTGAAAAATTGAATTAATCCGTTGAAAAGTGGCCCCAGAGAGCAAAATACTTGATGCCAACAGCAAATTGCCTGCTGGCATTCTTCCTAACATAGGTTGTGAGCGCCACATAAATTTGTGACCACTAATACAGGTCATGGTGACAGTTAATAGAGTTCCACAACTTTCAGATTTGAAATCTTCAGATACATCGATAACACTTTCACAGTCGGGTTCATCACACCGCAGTCTTGATAGAAGCTGGTTTAACTGGCTCTCAAAAACAATAAATTTTTTTTCCTCAACTATTTTCTCGGAAATATGTTTTGGAGGAGGTGAATAGTTAGATGTCGAACTCTGCGGGCTAGGCTCATAAATTGAAGTATTAGCAGATTTTGTAGGCGTTTCCTCAATAGTTGAACTTATGGATGCTGGTGATGAATCTATGTCTTTCAAATTTACAATTGGTGAAACTGGCTGGGATTTACTGTGACGAAAAAGAATTGTTTTGTACGTGCTCTTTTTCGGTGTTGATAAAGTTTCGAAATTAGAATTGTTGGCAAAATATGAGTGATCTTTCGACACTGCAACAATGGTCTCTTCAAATGCAGCTAACATGTCCAGCTTAATTTCTGCTTCCGTACATGTTTCAGTAGCACAATCAGACTTAGAAATATCAGTTTGAGTACCAATTTCCTTTGTCTTTACTTTAAGTTCCGTAATAATAGTTGATTCAACAGCTGGCAACTAATACAAAACGTTAATAAAAGAGGCAGTGTCTATACCGTCTATAAAGTTTTCTTCTTACCTCTATATTACTTTCAATGCTCACCTCTTCTCTCAGATTTGGGAGGTTTATTGTGGGAATAGAAAATGGTTTAAGTGTCACTATTTCTTTTGACAAGTTTGTGCCATGGCGAACAACAACATTTAAACATTCTGGAGGAAAATGTAACTGGCATACCCGAGCAGAATTACTAAATTTGCCGATAAGGAGCCGTCTTTCTGACAAAGGCTTAGATTCTAAGGACTTTAGAAGGGTTTCGAATCCCTCTCTAACCGGTGTTTTTGCGAATTTAATCCACGTTTTTGCCATTTCTAAATTGGTTTCTACATTCGGAATTCTGAAACAACTAAATCTCTTCGCTTTAGAATAAACATTACACCCTTCTATCATACATTGAGACATTATTGCAGTTAACAAAATTGGCAGGAAACCGGAAATTAGAAGCAAAGCAGATGACGAAATTTATAGCATCTCATTGGCTTAGACATTAACGAATAGAAAGCGACCCCGCTGACTACCAAAAAATGGTAGCCTTCTGTTTTGATAATTAAAAGCTGATAATTAATTAATTAACACTCTCTCAGGCAAAAAATCATTAGATCCTTCTATTTTAAGTTTAAAATAATGTTTTAAGACCAAAAAATATCTATCATGGAATTTTCCTTTAATCTTTTTTGGGACTAAAATTCATAATGAAAAACCCATCGAGTAACGTATGTACACTATAAAAAAAACTAAAATGTGTTTCAGTGCCATTTTTTTCTAAATTTCTTCTTGAATTAAATGATAGCTACAAGAGGTTGGGAATATAAATCACTCACGATCTTTTAAAACCCAAAAAGTAAGAGACAGTGATTTCGTTTCCAACCTCTTGCAGCAGTCAATTAATTCAAAAGAAATACGGAATATTTTGGCCCTAAAACACATATATAACATTGTGTTTCGGCATCTTTTAAAACCTTGCTTTTATCTTTTGAAAACCCAAACCCAATCATTCCAGTGGGCACAGATTGTTAATTAAGACTTGGCTTACCTGGGTTTCTCAGCTAGTTAGGACTTAATTTGACTATTTAGTAGGTTGAAGTCACAAAATGTAGTCTTATCTTTTATCTTAATACCAACGGTTACAGCTGTTTGAATAAAGTAATTATATTGTGTATATTTATGTCGCGATCGGATAAGACGAACCTCGGTAGCCACCGTTAATCCGTTATTACAAAAAAAAAATTCCCAGCAGACTTTGGTGCCAGATATAGTCCACCAAAAACATCGTCTGCTATAATGTCTGATAGCGCCTCTAGGGCAAACGATACCGCTACAGCTGTGACGTACGCGGGTGCCATTGCCCTCTATATTGTGGAAGCTAGCGTCCGAGACTCCTTTGTCATCTGCTCCTGGTTTTATTAATTTTTACATTGTTTAATTTGACTTTATTATTATATTATGTTAATATTGAATTTTATGAATAAGTGTTGCCAAGACCATGGTCCACCCTTAAGGTGATTTAGTAATTTAGTAATTCATTTAAGCAAAGACGTAATTAAAAATTGTTATTCTTTGGCAACCCTCAAAAACCTCTATTATTTCATCAACCATTCGTAAAACCCCTAGACAACGAACCATATTTTAAATATCTGTTTTTCCCCGCAAGCCCCAATAGTGAAAGCTTAGCGGTCACCCGGGCATTATTTAACCTTTTGTAGTAGAAGGCTCACAACGTAAAACCAAAGTACCCTCTCTACATACCTCCCTATATACCTTCGCTACAGTAATGTGGGCGCACGTCAAAGTTCCGGACCCCTTCCACAGGACGGAGGGGTATGAAAGAAGAGGCGGGTCAGAGCGACAGTAAATTCTAACCGTTTTCCATTCCTGCTTCTAAAATTACATCTATCCATGTTAGAACTAACCTAAAGATTAGTCGCCTTTATGCACTATTCGTAGAGTTAGTGAGTGGTAGTTTCTGACACGGGGCAGAAGGATCTATTTTGGTCAACGCTATATTGATTTGGCATACTAATGGACCAGGTTTTATTATTTTTTTTTTTACATTTTAGACATTGGTACAATTTAATCTTTAAACTGAATAAGTTAATATAATGACTACAAACAATCTTATCTTGTGTGAAATATTATTTTAGTTTTTAGGAACAGTTATTTTGAATCTCTATGTAAACCAATCATAATCAACGATGACATTTTAGATTGGAAAACTTTCGTTTTTATCGACCTCATCTATGAAATTCAAAATAAGTTTTTACCTTTTTTGAAGTTTCAAGAATTAACTTTCTATCACAAGTTTGCCCATAAAACGAAAACCATTACTTATAAATGTGCCAGTTTGAATTAATGCAAGTATATGCTAATAAAGTTCACAATCGAGTGAAGTGGTTTAATCACAATATTATTATCAAGTTCATAATTTCCCTAATACGTTTGGGTAGATTTAAAATGGCATAACATTTGAAGCAGGAGGTGTTCTTCTTGAATATTATAACGAATCGAACAATAATAATCAAAGCTTCATCTATGAAAAGATGTCCACACACTATATAAGCCTGTGCGTGATGACATGCTAAATTTTCAGCGTTTAATAATAATGACATTTGAAGAATATTTCTGTAATTCAATGATAAAATTTTACATTGAATTACTATTGTTTGTAGACCAAATCTTTGAAATTCAAATTCAGTTTGTGCCTTTTTTTAAAACTTCAAGTGGTAACTAGAACTACGAACCATTCTATTCACAAGTTTTCTCCTAAAATGTGCCAATTCGTATAATTGCAAGTCAATTTAAAATGACATAAAATTTGAAGCGGGAGGTGTTATTTTTGAATTTTCGCAAGAATCTACGGGGTCGACTAATCTGCAGGTCCTCTGAATGTCTGAAATGCAGTCCACGGTAGGAAACCTACTATTTGTAGTATGCAGGTTCGGTTCACATTTACAAATAGAAGAAAGCAATTCTTAAAATTCATTGCCTAACATACAGCCCAACAAATTAGAGTTTCAGCTCTGAAATCTTTTGACTAAAACGCAGTACTCTGAAATGCAGTCCTCGAAAATTATTATATAAACTCTGAAATCTTTTGACTAAAACGCAGTACTCTGAAATGCAGTCCTCGAAAATTATTATTTTCAACTCTGAAATCTTTTGACTAAAACGCAGTACTCTGAAATGCAGTCCTCTAATATTATTATTTTCAACTCTGAAATCTTTTGACTAAAACGCAGTACTCTGAAATGCAGTCCTCGAAAATTATTATATAAACTCTGAAATCTTTTGACTAAAACGCAATATATGAAATGCAGTCCTCGAAAATTATTATTTTCAACTCTGAAATCTTTTGACTAAAACGCAGTACTCTGAAATGCAGTCCTCGAAAATTATTATTTTCAACTCTGAAATCTTTTGACTAAAACGCAGTACTCTGAAATGCAGTCCTCGAAAATTATTATTTTCAACTCTGAAATCTTTTGAATAAAACGCAGTACTCTGAAATGCAGTCCTCTAAAATTATTATTTTCAGCTCTGAAATCTTTTGACTAAAGTGCAGTACTCTGAAATGCAGTCCTCGAAAATTATTATTTTCAACTCTGAAATCTTTTGATTAAATGCAGTCCTCGAAAATTATTATTTTCTACTCTGAAATCTTTTGACTAAAACGCAGTACTCTGAAATGCAGTCCTAAAATATCCGAATTTCAACTCTGAAATCTTTCGACTAAAATGCAGTACTCTGAAATGCAGTCTTCGAAAATTATTAAAATCAACTCTGAAATCTTTTGACTAAAACGCAGTTCTCTGAAATGCAGTCCTCGAAAATTATTATTTTCAACTCTGAAATCTTTTGACTAAAACGCAGTACTCTGAAATGCAGTCCTCGAAAATTATTATTTTCAACTCTGAAATCTTTTGACTAAAACGCAGTACTCTGAAATGCAGTCCTTTAAAATTATTATTTTCAACTCTGAAATCTTTGACTAAAGTGCAGTACTCTGAAATGCAGTCCTCGAAAATTATTATATAAACTCTGAAATCTTTTGACTAAAACGCAGTACTCTGAAATGCAGTCCTCGAAAATTATTATTTCAACTCTGAAATCTTTTGACTAAAACGCAGTACTCTGAAATGCAGTCCTCGAAAATTATTATTTTCAACTCTGAAATCTTTTGATTAAATGCAGTCCTCGAAAATTATTATTTTCTACTCTGAAATCTTTGACTAAAACGCAGTACTCTGAAATGCAGTCCTAAAATATCCGAATTTCAACTCTGAAATCGGTTGACTAAAATGCAGTACTCTGAAATGCAGTCCTCGAAAATTATTAATATCAACTCTGAAATCTTTTGACTAAAACGCAGTACTCTGAAATGCAGTCCTCGAAAATTATTATTTTCAACTCTGAAATCTTTTGACTAAAACGCAGTACTCTGAAATGCAGTCCTCGAAAATTATTATTTTCAACTCTGAAATCTTTTGACTAAAACGCAGTACTCTGAAATGCAGTCCTCTAAAATTATTATTTTCAACTCTGAAATCTTTTGACTAAAGTGCAGTACTCTGAAATGCAGTCCTCGAAAATTATTATATAAACTCTGAAATCTTTTGACTAAAACGCAGTACTCTGAAATGCAGTCCTCGAAAATTATTATTTTCAACTCTGAAATCTTTTGACTAAAACGCAGTACTCTGAAATGCAGTCCTCGAAAATTATTATTTTCAACTCTGAAATCTTTTGACTAAAGTGCAGTACTCTGAAATGCAGTCCTCGAAAATTATTATATAAACTCTGAAATCTTTTGACTAAAACGCAGTACTCTGAAATGCAGTCCTCGAAAATTATTATTTTCAACTCTGAAATCTTTTGACTAAAATGCAGTCCTCGAAAATTATTATTTTCTACTCTGAAATCTTTTGACTAAAATGCAGTACTCTGAAATGCAGTCCTCGAAAATTATTAATTTCAACTCTGAAATCTTTTGACTAAAATGCAGTACTCTGAAATGCAGTCCTCGAAAATTATTAAAATCAACTCTGAAATCTTTTGACTAAAACGAGTACTCTGAAATGCAGTCCTCGAAAAGTATTATTTTTAACTCTGAAATCTTTTGACTAAAACGCAGTACTCTGAAATGCAGTCCTAAAATATCCGAATTTCAACTCTGAAATCTTTTGACTAAAATGCAGTACTCTGAAATGCAGTCCTCGAAAATTATTATTTTCAACTCTGAAATCTTTTGACTAAAATGCAGTACTCTGAAATGCAGTCCTCGAAAATAATAAATTTCAACTCTGAAATCGGTTGACTAAAATGCAGTACTCTGAAATGCAGTCTTCGAAAATTATTAAAATCAACTCTGAAATCTTTTGACTAAAACGCAGTACTCTGAAATGCAGTCCTCGAAAATTATTAATTTCAACTCTGAAATCTTTTGACTAAAACGCAGTACTCTGAAATGCAGTCCTAAAATATCCGAATTTCAACTCTGAAATCGTTTGACTAAAATGCAGTACTCTGAAATGCAGTCTTCGAAAATTATTAAAATCAACTCTGAAATCTTTTGACTAAAACGCAGTTCTCTGAAATGCAGTCCTCGAAAATTATTATTTTCAACTCTGAAATCTTTTGACTAAAACGCAGTACTCTGAAATGCAGTCCTCGAAAATTATTATTTTCAACTCTGAAATCTTTTGACTAAAACGCAGTACTCTGAAATGCAGTCCTCGAAAATTATTATTTTCAACTCTGAAATCTTTTGACTAAAACGCAGTACTCTGAAATGCAGTCCTTTAAAATTATTATTTTCAACTCTGAAATCTTTTGACTAAAGTGCAGTACTCTGAAATGCAGTCCTCGAAAATTATTATTTTCAACTCTGATATCTTTTGACTAAAACGCAGTACTCTGAAATGCAGTCCTAAAATATCCGAATTTCAACTCTGAAATCTTTTGACTAAAATGCAGTACTCTGAAATGCATTCCTCGAAAATTATTATATAAACTCTGAAATCTTTTGACTAAAAAGCAGTACTCTGAAATGCAGTCCTCGAAAATTATAAATTTCAACTCTGAAATCTTTTGACTAAAACGCAGTACTCTGAAATGCAGTCCTCGAAATTATTATTTTCAACTCTGAAATCTTTTGACTAAAATGCAGTCCTCGAAAATTATTATTTTCTACTCTGATATCTTTTGACTAAAACGCAGTACTCTGAAATGCAGTCCTAAAATATCCGAATTTCAACTCTGAAATCTTTTGACTAAAATGCAGTCCTCGAAAATTATTATTTTCTACTCTGAAATCTTTTGACTAAAATGCAGTACTCTGAAATGCAGTCCTCGAAAATTATTATTTTCAACTCTGAAATCTTTTGACTAAAACGCAGTACTCTGAAATGCAGTCCTCGAAAATTATTATTTTCAACTCTGAAATCTTTTGATTAAATGCAGTCCTCGAAAATTATTATTTTCTACTCTGAAATCTTTTGACTAAAACGCAGTACTCTGAAATGCAGTCCTAAAATATCCGAATTTCAACTCTGAAATCTTTCGACTAAAATGCAGTACTCTGAAATGCAGTCTTCGAAAATTATTAAAATCAACTCTGAAATCTTTTGACTAAAACGCAGTTCTCTGAAATGCAGTCCTCGAAAATTATTATTTTCAACTCTGAAATCTTTTGACTAAAACGCAGTACTCTGAAATGCAGTCCTCGAAAATTATTATATAAACTCTGCAATCTTTTGAATAAAACGCAGTACTCTGAAATGCAGTCCTCGAAAATTATTATTTTCAACTCTGATATCTTTTGACTAAAACGCAGTACTCTGAAATGCAGTCCTAAAATATCCGAATTTCAACTCTGAAATCTTTTGACTAAAATGCAGTACTCTGAAATGCATTCCTCGAAAATTATTATATAAACTCTGAAATCTTTTGACTAAAAAGCAGTACTCTGAAATGCAGTCCTCGAAAATAATAAATTTCAACTCTGAAATCTTTTGACTAAAACGCAGTACTCTGAAATGCAGTCCTCGAAAATTATTATTTTCAACTCTGAAATCTTTTGACTAAAATGCAGTCCTCGAAAATTATTATTTTCTACTCTGAAATCTTTTGACTAAAACGCAGTACTCTGAAATGCAGTCCTAAAATATCCGAATTTCAACTCTGAAATCTTTTGACTAAAATGCAGTCCTCGAAAATTATTATTTTCTACTCTGAAATCTTTTGACTAAAATGCAGTACTCTGAAATGCAGTCCTCGAAAATTATTATTTTCAACTCTGAAATCTTTTGACTAAAACGCAGTACTCTGAAATGCAGTCCTCGAAAATTATTATTTTCAACTCTGAAATCTTTTGACTAAAATGCAGTCCTCGAAAATTATTATTTTCTACTCTGAAATCTTTTGACTAAAACGCAGTACTCTGAAATGCAGTCCTAAAATATCCGAATTTCAACTCTGAAATCTTTCGACTAAAATGCAGTACTCTGAAATGCAGTCTTCGAAAATTATTAAAATCAACTCTGAAATCTTTTGACTAAAACGCAGTTCTCTGAAATGCAGTCCTCGAAAATTATTATTTTCAACTCTGAAATCTTTTGACTAAAACGCAGTACTCTGAAATGCAGTCCTCGAAAATTATTATTTTCAACTCTGAAATCTTTTGACTAAAACGCAGTACTCTGAAATGCAGTCCTCTAAAATTATTATTTTCAACTCTGAAATCTTTTGACTAAAGTGCAGTACTCTGAAATGCAGTCCTCGAAAATTATTATATAAACTCTGAAATCTTTTGACTAAAACGCAGTACTCTGAAATGCAGTCCTCGAAAATTATTATTTTCAACTCTGAAATCTTTTGACTAAAACGCAGTACTCTGAAATGCAGTCCTCGAAAATTATTATTTTCAACTCTGAAATCTTTTGACTAAAGTGCAGTACTCTGAAATGCAGTCCTCGAAAATTATTATATAAACTCTGAAATCTTTTGACTAAAACGCAGTACTCTGAAATGCAGTCCTCGAAAATTATTATTTTCAACTCTGAAATCTTTTGACTAAAATGCAGTCCTCGAAAATTATTATTTTCTACTCTGAAATCTTTTGACTAAAACGCAGTACTCTGAAATGCAGTCCTCGAAAATTATTATTTTCAACTCTGAAATCTTTTGACTAAAATGCAGTACTCTGAAATGCAGTCCTCGAAAATTATTATATAAACTCTGCAATCTTTTGAATAAAACGCAGTACTCTGAAATGCAGTCCTCGAAAATTATTATTTTCAACTCTGATATCTTTTGACTAAAACGCAGTACTCTGAAATGCAGTCCTAAAATATCCGAATTTCAACTCTGAAATCTTTTGACTAAAATGCAGTACTCTGAAATGCATTCCTCGAAAATTATTATATAAACTCTGAAATCTTTTGACTAAAAAGCAGTACTCTGAAATGCAGTCCTCGAAAATAATAAATTTCAACTCTGAAATCTTTTGACTAAAACGCAGTACTCTGAAATGCAGTCCTCGAAAATTATTATTTTCAACTCTGAAATCTTTTGACTAAAATGCAGTCCTCGAAAATTATTATTTTCTACTCTGATATCTTTTGACTAAAACGCAGTACTCTGAAATGCAGTCCTAAAATATCCGAATTTCAACTCTGAAATCTTTTGACTAAAATGCAGTCCTCGAAAATTATTATTTTCTACTCTGATATCTTTTGACTAAAACGCAGTACTCTGAAATGCAGTCCTCGAAAATTATTATTTTCAACTCTGAAATCTTTTGACTAAAACGCAGTACTCTGAAATGCAGTCCTCGAAAATTATTATTTTCAACTCTGAAATCTTTTGACTAAAATGCAGTCCTCGAAAATTATTATTTTCTACTCTGAAATCTTTTGACTAAAACGCAGTACTCTGAAATGCAGTCCTAAAATATCCGAATTTCAACTCTGAAATCTTTCGACTAAAATGCAGTACTCTGAAATGCAGTCTTCGAAATTATTAAAATCAACTCTGAAATCTTTTGACTAAAACGCAGTTCTCTGAAATGCAGTCCTCGAAAATTATTATTTTCAACTCTGAAATCTTTTGACTAAAACGCAGTACTCTGAAATGCAGTCCTCGAAAATTATTATTTTCAACTCTGAAATCTTTTGACTAAAACGCAGTACTCTGAAATGCAGTCCTCTAAAATTATTATTTTCAACTCTGAAATCTTTTGACTAAAGTGCAGTACTCTGAAATGCAGTCCTCGAAAATTATTATATAAAATCTGAAATCTTTTGACTAAAACGCAGTACTCTGAAATGCAGTCCTCGAAAATTATTATTTTCAACTCTGAAATCTTTTGACTAAAACGCAGTACTCTGAAATGCAGTCCTCGAAAATTATTATTTTCAACTCTGAAATCTTTTGACTAAAGTGCAGTACTCTGAAATGCAGTCCTCGAAAATTATTATATAAACTCTGCAATCTTTTGAATAAAACGCAGTACTCTGAAATGCAGTCCTCGAAAATTATTATTTTCAACTCTGAAATCATTTGACTAAAATGCAGTCCTCGAAAATTATTATTTTCTACTCTGAAATCTTTTGACTAAAACGCAGTACTCTGAAATGCAGTCCTCTAAAATTATTATTTTCAACTCTGAAATCTTTTGACTAAAGTGCAGTACTCTGAAATGCAGTCCTCGAAAATTATTATATAAACTCTGCAATCTTTTGAATAAAACGCAGTACTCTGAAATGCAGTCCTCGAAAATTATTATTTTCAACTCTGAAATCTTTTGACTAAAACGCAGTACTCTGAAATGCAGTCCTAAAATATCCGAATTTCAACTCTGAAATCTTTTGACTAAAATGCAGTACTCTGAAATGCATTCCTCGAAAATTATTAT
The DNA here is from genome assembly GCA_019434445.1 of Phalangium opilio. Lineage (NCBI taxonomy): Eukaryota > Metazoa > Arthropoda > Arachnida > Opiliones > Phalangiidae > Phalangium > Phalangium opilio. Next base: position 69,052 of record JAEQBA010005020.1, on the reverse strand, counting down.
ATAAACTCTGAAATCTTTTGACTAAAAAGCAGTACTCTGAAATGCAGTCCTCGAAAATAATAAATTTCAACTCTGCAATCTTTTGACTAAAACGCAGTACTCTGAAATGCAGTCCTCGAAAATTATTATTTTCAACTCTGAAATCTTTTGACTAAAATGCAGTCCTCGAAAATTATTATTTTCTACTCTGATATCTTTTGACTAAAACGCAGTACTCTGAAATGCAGTCCTAAAATATCCGAATTTCAACTCTGAAATCTTTTGACTAAAATGCAGTCCTCGAAAATTATTATTTTCTACTCTGATATCTTTTGACTAAAATGCAGTACTCTGAAATGCAGTCCTCGAAAATTATTATTTTCAACTCTGAAATCTTTTGACTAAAACGCAGTACTCTGAAATGCAGTCCTCGAAAATTATTATTTTCAACTCTGAAATCTTTTGACTAAAATGCAGTCCTCGAAAATTATTATTTTCTACTCTGAAATCTTTTGACTAAAACGCAGTACTCTGAAATGCAGTCCTAAAATATCCGAATTTCAACTCTGAAATCTTTCGACTAAAATGCAGTACTCTGAAATGCAGTCTTCGAAAATTATTAAAATCAACTCTGAAATCTTTTGACTAAAACGCAGTTCTCTGAAATGCAGTCCTCGAAAATTATTATTTTCAACTCTGAAATCTTTTGACTAAAACGCAGTACTCTGAAATGCAGTCCTCGAAAATTATTATTTTCAACTCTGAAATCTTTTGACTAAAACGCAGTACTCTGAAATGCAGTCCTTTAAATTATTATTTTCAACTCTGAAATCTTTTGACTAAAGTGCAGTACTCTGAAATGCAGTCCTCGAAAATTATTATATAAACTCTGAAATCTTTTGACTAAAACGCAGTACTCTGAAATGCAGTCCTCGAAAATTATTATTTTCAACTCTGAAATCTTTTGACTAAAACGCAGTACTCTGAAATGCAGTCCTCGAAAATTATTTTTCAACTCTGAAATCTTTTGACTAAAGTGCAGTACTCTGAAATGCAGTCCTCGAAAATTATTATATAAACTCTGCAATCTTTTGAATAAAACGCAGTACTCTGAAATGCAGTCCTCGAAAATTATTATTTTCAACTCTGAAATCTTTTGACTAAAATGCAGTCCTCGAAAATTATTATTTTCTACTCTGAAATCTTTTGACTAAAATGCAGTACTCTGAAATGCAGTCCTCGAAAATTATAAATTTCAACTCTGAAATCTTTTGACTAAATGCAGTACTCTGAAATGCAGTCCTCGAAAATTATTAAAATCAACTCTGAAATCTTTTGACTAAAACGAGTACTCTGAAATGCAGTCCTCGAAAATTATTATTTTTAACTCTGAAATCTTTTGACTAAAATGCAGTACTCTGAAATGCAGTCCTAAAATATCCGAATTTCAACTCTGAAATCTTTTGACTAAAATGCAGTACTCTGAAATGCAGTCCTCGAAAATTATTAATTTCAACTCTGAAATCTTTTGACTAAAATGCAGTACTCTGAAATGCAGTCCTCGAAAATAATAAATTTCAACTCTGAAATCGGTTGACTAAAATGCAGTACTCTGAAATGCAGTCCTCGAAAATTATTATTTTCAACTCTGAAATCTTTTGACTAAAACGCAGTACTCTGAAATGCAGTCCTCGAAAATTATTATTTTCAACTCTGAAATCTTTTGACTAAAATGCAGTACTCTGAAATGCAGTCCTAAAATATCCGAATTTCAACTCTGAAATCGGTTGACTAAAATGCAGTACTCTGAAATGCAGTCCTCGAAAATTATTATTTTCAACTCTGAAATCTTTTGACTAAAACGCAGTACTCTGAAATGCAGTCCTCGAAAATTATTATTTTCAACTCTGAAATCTTTTGACTAAAACGCAGTACTCTGAAATGCAGTCCTCGAAAATTATTATTTTCAACTCTGAAATCTTTTGACTAAAACGCAGTACTCTGAAATGCAGTCCTCGAAAATTATTATTTTCAACTCTGAAATCTTTTGACTAAAACGCAGTACTCTGAAATGCAGTCCTCTAAAATTATTATTTTCAACTCTGAAATCTTTTGACTAAAGTGCAGTACTCTGAAATGCAGTCCTTGAAAATTATTATATAAACTCTGAAATCTTTTGACTAAAACGCAGTACTCTGAAATGCAGTCCTCGAAAATTATTATTTTCAACTCTGAAATCTTTTGACTAAAATGCAGTCCTCGAAAATTATTATTTTCTACTCTGAAATCTTTTGACTAAAATGCAGTACTCTGAAATGCAGTCCTCGAAAATTATTAATTTCAACTCTGAAATCTTTTGACTAAAATGCAGTCCTCGAAAATTATTATTTTCAACTCTGAAATCTTTTGACTAAAACGCAGTACTCTGAAATGCAGTCCTCGAAAATTATTATTTTCAACTCTGAAATCTTTTGACTAAAATGCAGTACTCTGAAATGCAGTCCTAAAATATCCGAATTTCAACTCTGAAATCTTTTGACTAAAATGCAGTACTCTGAAATGCAGTCCTCGAAAATTATTATTTCAACTCTGAAATCTTTTGACTAAAAAGCAGTACTCTGAAATGCAGTCCTCGAAAATAATAATTTCAACTCTGAAATCTTTTGACTAAAACGCAGTACTCTGAAATGCAGTCCTCGAAAATTATTATTTTCAACTCTGAAATCTTTTGACTAAAATGCAGTCCTCGAAAATTATTATTTTCTACTCTGAAATCTTTTGACTAAAACGCAGTACTCTGAAATGCAGTCCTAAAATATCCGAATTTCAACTCTGAAATCTTTTGACTAAAATGCAGTCCTCGAAAATTATTATTTTCTACTCTGATATCTTTTGACTAAAACGCAGTACTCTGAAATGCAGTCCTCGAAAATATTATTTTCAACTCTGAAATCTTTTGACTAAAACGCAGTACTCTGAAATGCAGTCCTCGAAAATTATTATTTTCAACTCTGAAATCTTTTGATTAAATGCAGTCCTCGAAAATTATTATTTTCTACTCTGAAATCTTTTGACTAAAACGCAGTACTCTGAAATGCAGTCCTAAAATATCCGAATTTCAACTCTGAAATCTTTCGACTAAAATGCAGTACTCTGAAATGCAGTCTTCGAAAATTATTAAAATCAACTCTGAAATCTTTTGACTAAAACGCAGTTCTCTGAAATGCAGTCCTCGAAAATTATTATTTTCAACTCTGAAATCTTTTGACTAAAACGCAGTACTCTGAAATGCAGTCCTCGAAAATTATTATTTTCAACTCTGAAATCTTTTGACTAAAACGCAGTACTCTGAAATGCAGTCCTTTAAAATTATTATTTTCAACTCTGAAATCTTTTGACTAAAGTGCAGTACTCTGAAATGCAGTCCTCGAAAATTATTATATAAAATCTGAAATCTTTTGACTAAAACGCAGTACTCTGAAATGCAGTCCTCGAAAATTATTATTTTCAACTCTGAAATCTTTTGACTAAAACGCAGTACTCTGAAATGCAGTCCTCGAAAATTATTATTTTCAACTCTGAAATCTTTTGACTAAAGTGCAGTACTCTGAAATGCAGTCCTCGAAAATTATTATATAAACTCTGAAATCTTTTGACTAAAACGCAGTACTCTGAAATGCAGTCCTCGAAAATTATTATTTTCAACTCTGAAATCTTTTGACTAAAATGCAGTCCTCGAAAATTATTATTTTCTACTCTGAAATCTTTTGACTAAAATGCAGTACTCTGAAATGCAGTCCTCGAAAATAATAAATTTCAACTCTGAAATCGGTTGACTAAATGCAGTACTCTGAAATGCAGTCCTCGAAAATTATTAAAATCAACTCTGAAATCTTTTGACTAAAACGAGTACTCTGAAATGCAGTCCTCGAAAATTATTATTTTCAACTCTGAAATCTTTTGACTAAAATGCAGTACTCTGAAATGCAGTCCTAAAATATCCGAATTTCAACTCTGAAATCTTTTGACTAAAATGCAGTACTCTGAAATGCAGTCCTCGAAAATTATTATTTTCAACTCTGAAATCTTTTGACTAAAACGCAGTACTCTGAAATGCAGTCCTCGAAAATAATAAATTTCAACTCTGAAATCGGTTGACTAAAATGCAGTACTCTGAAATGCAGTCTTCGAAAATTATTAAAATCAACTCTGGAATCTTTTGACTAAAATGCAGTACTCTGAAATGCAGTCCTCGAAAATTATTATTTTCAACTCTGAAATCTTTTGACTAAAATGCAGTACTCTGAAATGCAGTCCTAAAATATCCGAATTTCAACTCTGAAATCTTTCGACTAAAATGCAGTACTCTGAAATGCAGTCTTCGAAAATTATTAAATCAACTCTGAAATCTTTTGACTAAAACGCAGTACTCTGAAATGCAGTCCTCGAAAATTATTATTTTCAACTCTGAAATCTTTTGACTAAAACGCAGTACTCTGAAATGCAGTCCTCGAAAATTATTATTTTCAACTCTGAAATCTTTTGACTAAAACGCAGTACTCTGAAATGCAGTCCTCGAAAATTATTATTTTCAACTCTGAAATCTTTTGACTAAAACGCAGTACTCTGAAATGCAGTCCTCGAAAATTATTATTTTCAACTCTGAAATCTTTTGACTAAAGTGCAGTACTCTGAAATGCAGTCCTCGAAAATTATTATATAAACTCTGAAATCTTTTGACTAAAACGCAGTACTCTGAAATGCAGTCCTCGAAAATTATTATTTTCAACTCTGAAATCTTTTGACTAAAATGCAGTCCTCGAAAATTATTATTTTCTACTCTGATATCTTTTGACTAAAACGCAGTACTCTGAAATGCAGTCCTAAAATATCCGAATTTCAACTCTGAAATCTTTTGACTAAAATGCAGTCCTCGAAAATTATTATTTTCTACTCTGAAATCTTTTGACTAAAACGCAGTACTCTGAAATGCAGTCCTCGAAAATTATTATTTTCAACTCTGAAATCTTTTGACTAAAACGCAGTACTCTGAAATGCAGTCCTCGAAAATTATTATTTTCAACTCTGAAATCTTTTGATTAAATGCAGTCCTCGAAAATTATTATTTTCTACTCTGAAATCTTTTGACTAAAACGCAGTACTCTGAAATGCAGTCCTAAAATATCCGAATTTCAACTCTGAAATCTTTCGACTAAAATGCAGTACTCTGAAATGCAGTCTTCGAAAATTATTAAAATCAACTCTGAAATCTTTTGACTAAAACGCAGTTCTCTGAAATGCAGTCCTCGAAAATTATTATTTTCAACTCTGAAATCTTTTGACTAAAACGCAGTACTCTGAAATGCAGTCCTCGAAAATTATTATATAAACTCTGCAATCTTTTGAATAAAACGCAGTACTCTGAAATGCAGTCCTCGAAAATTATTATTTTCAACTCTGATATCTTTTGACTAAAACGCAGTACTCTGAAATGCAGTCCTAAAATATCCGAATTTCAACTCTGAAATCTTTTGACTAAAATGCAGTACTCTGAAATGCATTCCTCGAAAATTATTATATAAACTCTGAAATCTTTTGACTAAAATGCAGTACTCTGAAATGCAGTCCTCGAAAATAATTAATTTCAACTCTGAAATCTTTTGACTAAAACGCAGTACTCTGAAATGCAGTCCTCGAAAATTATTATTTTCAACTCTGAAATCTTTTGACTAAAATGCAGTCCTCGAAAATTATTATTTTCTACTCTGATATCTTTTGACTAAAACGCAGTACTCTGAAATGCAGTCTTAAAATATCCGAATTTCAACTCTGAAATCTTTTGACTAAAATGCAGTCCTCGAAAATTATTATTTTCTACTCTGAAATCTTTTGACTAAAACGCAGTACTCTGAAATGCAGTCCTCGAAAATTATTATTTTCAACTCTGAAATCTTTTGACTAAAATGCAGTACTCTGAAATGCAGTCCTAAAATATCCGAATTTCAACTCTGAAATCTTTTGACTAAAATGCAGTACTCTGAAATGCAGTCTTCGAAAATTATTAAAATCAACTCTGAAATCTTTTGACTAAAACGCAGTTCTCTGAAATGCAGTCCTCGAAAATTATTATTTTCAACTCTGAAATCTTTTGACTAAAACGCAGTACTCTGAAATGCAGTCCTCGAAAATTATTATTTTCAACTCTGAAATCTTTTGACTAAAACGCAGTACTCTGAAATGCAGTCCTTTAAAATTATTATTTTCAACTCTGAAATCTTTTGACTAAAGTGCAGTACTCTGAAATGCAGTCCTCGAAAATTATTATATAAAATCTGAAATCTTTTGACTAAAACGCAGTACTCTGAAATGCAGTCCTCGAAAATTATTATTTTCAACTCTGAAATCTTTTGACTAAAACGCAGTACTCTGAAATGCAGTCCTCGAAAATTATTATTTTCAACTCTGAAATCTTTTGACTAAAGTGCAGTACTCTGAAATGCAGTCCTCGAAAATTATTATATAAACTCTGAAATCTTTTGACTAAAACGCAGTACTCTGAAATGCAGTCCTCGAAAATTATTATTTTCAACTCTGAAATCTTTTGACTAAAATGCAGTCCTCGAAAATTATTATTTTCTACTCTGAAATCTTTTGACTAAAATGCAGTACTCTGAAATGCAGTCCTCGAAAATTATTATTTTCAACTCTGAAATCTTTTGACTAAAGTGCAGTACTCTGAAATGCAGTCCTCGAAAATTATTATATAAACTCTGAAATCTTTTGACTAAAACGCAGTACTCTGAAATGCAGTCCTCGAAAATTATTATTTTCAACTCTGAAATCTTTTGACTAAAATGCAGTACTCTGAAATGCAGTCCTAAAATATCCGAATTTCAACTCTGAAATCTTTTGACTAAAATGCAGTACTCTGAAATGCAGTCCTCGAAAATTATTATATAAACTCTGAAATCTTTTGACTAAAAAGCAGTACTCTGAAATGCAGTCCTCGAAAATAATAAATTTCAACTCTGCAATCTTTTGACTAAAACGCAGTACTCTGAAATGCAGTCCTCGAAAATTATTATTTTCAACTCTGAAATCTTTTGACTAAAATGCAGTCCTCGAAAATTATTATTTTCTACTCTGATATCTTTTGACTAAAACGCAGTACTCTGAAATGCAGTCCTAAAATATCCGAATTTCAACTCTGAAATCTTTTGACTAAAATGCAGTCCTCGAAAATTATTATTTTCTACTCTGATATCTTTTGACTAAAACGCAGTACTCTGAAATGCAGTCCTCGAAAATTATTATTTTCAACTCTGAAATCTTTTGACTAAAACGCAGTACTCTGAAATGCAGTCCTCGAAAATTATTATTTTCAACTCTGAAATCTTTTGACTAAAATGCAGTCCTCGAAAATTATTATTTTCTACTCTGAAATCTTTTGACTAAAATGCAGTACTCTGAAATGCAGTCCTAAAATATCCGAATTTCAACTCTGAAATCGGTTGACTAAAATGCAGTACTCTGAAATGCAGTCCTCGAAAATTATTATTTTCAACTCTGAAATCTTTTGACTAAAACGCAGTACTCTGAAATGCAGTCCTCGAAAATTATTATTTTCAACTCTGAAATCTTTTGACTAAAACGCAGTACTCTGAAATGCAGTCCTCGAAAATTATTATTTTCAACTCTGAAATCTTTTGACTAAAACGCAGTACTCTGAAATGCAGTCCTCTAAAATTATTATTTTCAACTCTGAAATCTTTTGACTAAAGTGCAGTACTCTGAAATGCAGTCCTTGAAAATTATTATATAAACTCTGAAATCTTTTGACTAAAACGCAGTACTCTGAAATGCAGTCCTCGAAAATTATTATTTTCAACTCTGAAATCTTTTGACTAAAACGCAGTACTCTGAAATGCAGTCCTCGAAAATTATTATTTTCAACTCTGAAATCTTTTGACTAAAGTGCAGTACTCTGAAATGCAGTCCTCGAAAATTATTATATAAACTCTGAAATCTTTTGAATAAAACGCAGTACTCTGAAATGCAGTCCTCGAAAATTATTATTTTCAACTCTGAAATCTTTTGACTAAAATGCAGTCCTCGAAAATTATTATTTTCTACTCTGAAATCTTTTGACTAAAATGCAGTACTCTGAAATGCAGTCCTCGAAAATAATAAATTTCAACTCTGAAATCGGTTGACTAAAATGCAGTACTCTGAAATGCAGTCCTCGAAAATTATTAAAATCAACTCTGAAATCTTTTGACTAAAACGAGTACTCTGAAATGCAGTCCTCGAAAATTATTATTTTTAACTCTGAAATCTTTTGACTAAAACGCAGTACTCTGAAATGCAGTCCTAAAATATCCGAATTTCAACTCTGAAATCTTTTGACTAAAATGCAGTACTCTGAAATGCAGTCCTCGAAAATTATTAATTTCAACTCTGAAATCTTTTGACTAAAATGCAGTACTCTGAAATGCAGTCCTCGAAAATAATAAATTTCAACTCTGAAATCGGTTGACTAAAATGCAGTACTCTGAAATGCAGTCTTCGAAAATTATTAAAATCAACTCTGAAATCTTTTGACTAAAACGCAGTACTCTGAAATGCAGTCCTCGAAAATTATTATTTTCAACTCTGAAATCTTTTGACTAAAACGCAGTACTCTGAAATGCAGTCCTAAAATATCCGAATTTCAACTCTGAAATCTTTCGACTAAAATGCAGTACTCTGAAATGCAGTCTTCGAAAATTATTAAAATCAACTCTGAAATCTTTTGACTAAAACGCAGTTCTCTGAAATGCAGTCCTCGAAAATTATTATTTTCAACTCTGAAATCTTTTGACTAAAACGCAGTACTCTGAAATGCAGTCCTCGAAAATTATTATTTTCAACTCTGAAATCTTTTGACTAAAACGCAGTACTCTGAAATGCAGTCCTCGAAAATTATTATTTTCAACTCTGAAATCTTTTGACTAAAACGCAGTACTCTGAAATGCAGTCCTTTAAAATTATTATTTTCAACTCTGAAATCTTTTGACTAAAGTGCAGTACTCTGAAATGCAGTCCTCGAAAATTATTATATAAACTCTGAAATCTTTTGACTAAAACGCAGTACTCTGAAATGCAGTCCTCGAAAATTATTATTTTCAACTCTGAAATCTTTTGACTAAAATGCAGTACTCTGAAATGCAGTCCTAAAATATCCGAATTTCAACTCTGAAATCTTTTGACTAAAATGCAGTACTCTGAAATGCATTCCTCGAAAATTATTATATAAACTCTGAAATCTTTTGACTAAAAAGCAGTACTCTGAAATGCAGTCCTCGAAAATAATAAATTTCAACTCTGCAATCTTTTGACTAAAACGCAGTACTCTGAAATGCAGTCCTCGAAAATTATTATTTTCAACTCTGAAATCTTTTGACTAAAATGCAGTCCTCGAAAATTATTATTTCTACTCTGATATCTTTTGACTAAAACGCAGTACTCTGAAATGCAGTCCTAAAATATCCGAATTTCAACTCTGAAATCTTTTGACTAAAATGCAGTCCTCGAAAATTATTATTTTCTACTCTGATATCTTTTGACTAAAACGCAGTACTCTGAAATGCAGTCCTAAAATATCCGAATTTCAACTCTGAAATCTTTTGACTAAAATGCAGTACTCTGAAATGCATTCCTCGAAAATTATTATATAAACTCTGAAATCTTTTGACTAAAAAGCAGTACTCTGAAATGCAGTCCTCGAAAATAATAAATTTCAACTCTGAAATCGGTTGACTAAAATGCAGTACTCTGAAATGCAGTCCTCGAAAATTATTATTTTCAACTCTGAAATCGGTTGACTAAAATGCAGTACTCTGAAATAAAGTCCTCGAAAATTATTATTATCAACTCTGAAATCTTTTGACTAAAATGCAGTACTCTGAAATGCAGTCCTCGAAAATTATTATATAAACTCTGATATCTTTTGACTAAAACGCAGTACTCTGAAATGCATTTTAGTCAACCGATTTCAGAGTTGAAATTAATAATTTTCGAGGACTGCATTTCAGAGTACTGCGTTTTAGTCAAAAGATTTCAGAGTTGAAATTCGGATATTTTAGGACTGCATTTTAGAGTACTGCATTTTAGTCCACCGATTTCAGAGTTGATAATAATAATTTTCGAGGACTGCATTTCAGAGTTCTGCGTTTTAGTCAAAAGATTTCAGAGTTGAAATTCTGATATTTTATAACTGCATTTCAGAGTACTGCGTTTTAGTCAAAAGATTTCAGAGTTGAAATTAATAATTTTCGAGGACTGCATTTCAGAGTACTGCATTTTAGTCAAAAGATTTCAGAGTTGAAAATAGTAATTTTCGAGGACTGCATTTCAGAGTACTGCACTTTAGTCAAAAGATTTCAGAGTTGAAATTAATAATTTTCGAGGACTGCATTTCAGAGTACTGCATTTTAGTCAAAAGATTTCAGAGTTGAAATTAATAATTTTCGAGGACTGCATTTCAGAGTACTGCGTTTTAGTCAAAAGATTTCAGAGTTGAAAATAATAATTTTCGAGGACTGCATTTCAGAGTACTGCATTTTAGTCAACCGATTTCAGAGTTGAAAATAATAATTTTCGAGGACTGCATTTCAGAGTACTGCATTTTAGTCAACCGATTTCAGAGTTGAAATTCGGATATTTTAGGACTGCATTTCAGAGTACTGCACTTTAGTCAACCGATTTCAGAGTTGAAATTAATAATTTTCGAGGACTGCATTTCAGAGTACTGCGTTTTAGTCAAAAGATTTCAGAGTTGAAATTCGGATATTTTAGGACTGCATTTTAGAGTACTGCATTTTAGTCCACCGATTTCAGAGTTGATAATAATAATTTTCGAGGACTGCATTCAGAGTACTGCATTTTAGTCAACTGATTTCAGAGTTGAAATAAATAATTTTCGAGGACTGCATTTCAGAGTTCTGCGTTTTAGTCAAAAGATTTCAGAGTTGAAATTCTGATATTTTATAACTGCATTTCAGAGTACTGCGTTTTAGTCAAAAGATTTCAGAGTTGAAATTAATAATTTTCGAGGACTGCATTTCAGAGTACTGCATTTTAGTCAAAAGATTTCAGAGTTGAAAATAATAATTTTCGAGGACTGCATTTCAGAGTACTGCACTTTAGTCAAAAGATTTCAGAGTTGAAATTAATAATTTTCGAGGACTGCATTTCAGAGTACTGCATTTTAGTCAAAAGATTTCAGAGTTGAAATTAATAATTTTCGAGGACTGCATTTCAGAGTACTGCGTTTTAGTCAAAAGATTTCAGAGTTGAAAATAATAATTTTCGAGGACTGCATTTCAGAGTACTGCGTTTTAGTCAAAAGATTTCAGAGTTTATATAATAATTTTCGAGGACTGCATTTCAGAGTACTGCACTTTAGTCAAAAGATTTCAGAGTTGAAATTAATAATTTTCGAGGACTGCATTTCAGAGTACTGCATTTTAGTCAAAAGATTTCAGAGTTGAAAATAATAATTTTCGAGGACTGCATTTCAGAGTACTGCATTTTAGTCAAAAGATTTCAGAGTTGAAATTCGGATATTTTAGGACTGCATTTCAGAGTACTGCACTTTAGTCAACCGATTTCAGAGTTGAAATTTATTATTTTCGTGGACTGCTTTTCAGAGTACTGCATTTTAGTCAACCGATTTCAGAGTTGAAATTAATAATTTTCGAGGACTGCATTTCAGAGTACTGCGTTTTAGTCAAAAGATTTCAGAGTTGAAAATAATAATTTTCGAGGAATGCATTTCAGAGTACTGCATTTTAGTCAACCAATTTCAGAGTTGAAATTAATAATTTTCGAGGACTGCATTTCAGAGTACTGCATTTTAGTCAAAAGATTTCAGAGTTGAAAATAATAATTTTCGAGGACTGCATTTCAGAGTACTGCGTTTTAGTCAAAAGATTTCAGAGTTGAAAATAATAATTTTCGAGGACTGCATTTCAGAGTACTGCATTTCAGAGTACTGCATTTTAGTCAAAAGATTTCAGAGTTGAAAATAATAATTTTCGAGGACTGCATTTCAGAGTACTGCATTTTAGTCAAAAGATTTCAGAGTTGAAATTCGGATATTTTAGGACTGCATTTCAGAGTACTGCATTTTAGTCAACCGATTTCAGAGTTGAAATTAATAATTTTCGAGGACTGCATTTCAGAGTACTGCGTTTTAGTCAAAAGATTTCAGAGTTGAAATTCGGATATTTTAGGACTGCATTTCAGAGTACTGCACTTTAGTCAACCGATTTCAGAGTTGAAATTTATTATTTTCGTGGACTGCTTTTCAGAGTACTGCACTTTAGTCAACCGATTTCAGAATTGAAATTAATAATTTTCGAGGACTGCATTTTAGTCAAAAGATTTCAGAGTTGAAAATAATAATTTTCGAGGAATGCATTTCAGAGTACTGCATTTTAGTCAACCGATTTCAGAGTTGAAATTAATAATTTTCGAGGACTGCATTTCAGAGTACTGCATTTTAGTCAAAAGATTTCAGAGTTGAAAATAATAATTTTCGAGGACTGCATTTCAGAGTACTGCGTTTTAGTCAAAAGATTTCAGAGTTGAAAATAATAATTTTCGAGGACTGCATTTCAGAGTACTGCGTTTTAGTCAAAAGATTTCAGAGTTGAAACTCTAATTTTGTTGGACTGTATGTTAGGCAATGAATTTTAGAATTGCTTTCTTCTTTTTGTAAATGTGAACCGAACCTGCATACTACAAATAGTAGGTTTCCTACCGTGGACTGCATTTCAGACATTCAGAGGACCTGCAGATTAGTCGACCCCAGAATCTACCAATTCCATTTCAAGTGATGACATCCTAAATTTTCAGCGTTAAAGAAAATCGGTTCAAGAATATTTCGATTATAATAACGGCTACCGTTCCTGACAATAGCATGAAAAGCAAGTAGAAAGGAACGAAGACGCTACTTAAGTCCAAGTCAGCCGTGTTTTTCAACGGTCTCTTCCACTTGACTTGTTCAATTAAGTTGTGCTTTTCAAAATCCAGATACTTCAAAGAATGCGTTTCGAAAATCGGTACCAGGCTGAAACAAAAACTGTCTTGAAGCCAGTGAATCATTTTACCATAAAATTGGTACCGACCTTAGCTGGAGGTTTTCGTGCAATTGTGGTGTGCTTCTCATCCAAGAGGTGTTGCATATGAAGTGTAAGTACTCAAAGCTAATTACGTGCTGCGAAAAGTAAAGACCTCCATTGTCCACAAAAAAATCTTTACTCTCAGAATCAGTTGTCAGAAATTCCGCCATTATCCAGATCATGTAGGTGTCCTCTGTGATCAGAGCTTTTTCTCCCGAAAGAATTGGAAGATATCCATCAAGCGTCAGATAATCCAGAAGATTACTGGAAATTTTCTCCTTATCGTAAGCGTCTAACCATTTTTTAACAAGTGGGTCCTTGGCTGCCTATAAGTATCAATAACGTCAGAAGAATAGAGGACTTGACACTGAATCGCCAGTTTACCAAATATTCCAGATAGTCGAAAGCGCCGCTTTCTTTCACCACAGTAGGGGGAATTCCGGACTTAATCAAATCCGAGAGGCCGTCGATGCAGTTGTAGCTTTCCGTCGTGAACTCCGTTCTCAAGAAACAACCCAAGAAAAACAGAATGAAACTTACTCCAATTAGCCACGACGAAACGAGGAGTCGACAAGTAATGTGGGGTAAAACGTCAGGGATCGCTACAAAGCATAATATTTTTTTTATTAAAGTTACGTTAACACAATCCAACGTTACGATATAACATATTGGGAAACATTATTTTGTAATTTAAGGGAGCGCTTAATTGCTTACGTTCGGCACACAAGAGTGACGTGTTCTCCCAGACATTCCTCATGGTTTCTTGTGCCAGTTTCTTGGCAACTTTCTTGGTGGGCATTGATTTGAATTTGTTCGATACGATGGAGTGAAAGACGAGCAAAAGTGATAAAAGGATAACGGTTGAGACTATTAAAATCAACACCTAATTGAAACGATGTAAGTCAATGTATTGGGTACTGATTGGATTGGATTTTGAGCTAAATTTACTTGAGAATCTATATTTAAAAAGGACATTGTCGTGGACAACACTTTCTTCGGGGCGGCGGACACGATAATCGTCCTGGCAGTTTCGAACACCGGAGATGGACTGAAATATTCCTGTCGGCCATCGAAAAATGAGCCTTGCTTGGGTATAATGATAACATTGGCATTCTAAACCAAGTGTGAGGATTATTGAAAATGTCTTCTTAAATATACTAAAATTCGGCCTGATTTCTCTTGCACTTACGTTAAAAACTTGGGGCTTATTATATATATTTTTAACATCAAAAGCGTCCACTTTATGTAATTCGTAAAATACCCTAAAAATCAAAATTAAATTACAGTAAGATATAGGCGATATTTGACAAGTCAGCCATAAATTAGTGGATGTATTCCTTAAAGGGACTGTAAAGAAGCATCGGCGGGTGGGTAAAAATTATTTGAAATACGCTAGAGGCACGTGACCGAGGAGAGGCGTGGCTCAAAGAACCTTAGTTCGTTTTATTTCGAAAAATACCACTTCATGGAATTTGCGCTGCAATCTTGCAAAAAACAAGGACTAGATGTCCAGTTCCACTCCATGAGGAGTCTTTGTATCTTGGCATCACGAGATGTCTGTGACGTTTTTGAAGTAATTTTTACCCACCCGCCGATGCCTTCTTTGCAGTTCCTTTAAGTCAAATAGATTTAATAGTGTCAAAGGACATCGGGTCGACAACGTTTAGTTACGGAGATATTGGCTATCCAAACTTTGGCCCCAAAACAACGATATAACATATCGAGTTATCATCAATACGTTTTCCAGCTTATCGAGTCGAAATAGGCGACAAATATTAAATTTCTCAAATATTTTCACACCCATTTGACCGAAAGAGCAAGACGTAGTGAGCTAACACAATTATTTCTCTTTCAATCTATTTTCTCGAATCGAATTTCAAGGACTATACTTCATGTTAAGGGATCGTTTGAAATAATCCTTCATGATACTGTAAAATGACTCGAGGTTCTCCATCTCCCACGTTTCCTGACAAGAAATATTTAAATTTTAATTGCCGCATCAATAAAAATAATTTGATCTGAGACACTCGATCTAGTGTTAACTAACCTCAATTGTCGTCACGTTTATTGGTTCCTGTTGGTTGTATCTATAGTAATTAATTAATTTTCAAACCGGATATAACATTTAAGATTTGAAATGCCCATTAAATTCTACCTGTATTTAAAATACCGGTCATTTCCAAGAAACTCAAATTGGTTCAGTGCCATTTTGAAGTTCACGTAAAAGCGCGTCCTTTTTTAACAAGTACTGCCTAGATTCAAATATTAAATAAATTGCAGTTACCGAGGCTAGGCGTGGTCAAGAAGAAATATACCTAAAAGTAGACCTAAATTAGCTCTCTTGATAATCGACAATTCCTTCTTCATGGATGGGTAGGGGGCCACGGTGGGACATAATTTTTTTTATTTTACTCTATGTGTTCCACCATCTATCTCTTTTACCTTTTCGTGAAGCCTTGGTTTGGTTTTTGGATCTCACAAAATGTTAACTATAGTACACTTGATTCGACTTAGAAATAATTATAGAACGATTTTCCTGTAGAGACACATATTCCAAATCCATCAAGTTAGGCTCAAAATCTTTAACTAACTTGTTAATGGCAATTAAAAACTATTGGAGTACCGTTTCATCACCGCGGAAAGCCTCCATTTTCTGTTTGCTTTGCTCGAGGTTTTTTCTCTTCTCTGAGTAGGTCATTCGCGTCTATATGACCTATCCGCACAGGATCCAATGGGTAAACTCAAAGCAATGATGGACATGAAAGGGGCGGGGCCTACTTGTCCACTCACACCTGCTTAAGAGTATATGGTATATTTCCTTTGGCTACTTTTTTATTTTCGAAAAATACCACTTCGCGGAATTCACGCTGCGTTGTAGCGAAAAACAAGAACTAATTGCCCAGTCCCACCCATGTTTAGTCTTTGTATCCTGGAGTCACATGGCGCCTGCGACGAATTTAAAATAATTTTTACTCACCCGACGATGCCTTCTTTACTGTCCCTTTAATAAACGTTTCTAATTTTAAACATAACACAAAATTGCCATTTCATACTCCCTTGTAACGAAAGTAACAAATTATAATTAAGAACAAACTTAATGATATTTTAAATAAGCTTCTAGAAAGACAATTGAAGTTGCGCTCTGTCGAAGCTCTTGGTTTGATAGGTGTCGATTAATTTCCCTTGAATGCAGCCACAAAGTTACGGGATCTATCCAAGACGAAGACAAGGATTAATTAGTCTGCACTTCGAAATCTCTCAAATCTATACACGATATAAATTATAAGAACTGCACACTGATCTCTGAAATGTTGGAATCAAGTATTTCTAGATCAGTTACCTATACCCCGCAATTAGCACGCGTAGGTTGGGTAATGCGTCATTAACCGCGCTTGTTGTTAACCACTCACGCCCGAGTATTAAACTGCTTCTGCATGGGGCATAAAAGGTTTTAATAAATTTGGAGAAATCTTGAGGCCTAAATCGTTATATAACCAAATTCGTGTCGCATGATTGCTTATTCTCGTGTGACCGGACAGTCTGGTTTCCAGTGTTTTCAACAGAAACTGTAAATAAGCGCAACATTAGAAGGAGTAGAGTTTTGCGTAGAAAATTTCAGGTTTTCTACGGAAATATTTAACCTTTCTAACGTTGGAATAACCTAATGACTGGCCGCTTTTCCGCAATTATCCTAGAGGTAGATCGTGGGAATTCCGGACACATGGCACAAACAAATTTGTAGTTCTAGGCGCTATATTGATTTGGCATAAAAATGGAACCGATTTGAATTTTTTATTTTCGACTTTGATAATATTTAGTCCTTGAACCTAAATTCATTAATTTAATAACTGTAAACTTCACTAATCATTGTTTTTAATGATAAATTCATTTGAGACTTTTTCGTACCTATCATTATAGACTAATACGAATATTACATGCAGGGAACAAACTTCCAGGGTCAAGCCTCCAAACTGGATAATTTATCTCACGCCAGGAGACACCGATATAGGCAATACCGAGTTGCTAGCCCCTAACATGTAGTGAGCTTGGGCTGCCTCCAGTGGTGTCTCGTTGCGTGAGAAAAATTATTCAGTATCAGGCATACCATTCAGCATCTACTGGTCAGGCGTAGAGGTCAGTCGAGACAGTGAAATTGATGGTACTAAGAAGCAAAACGGGAGGAACGTCCGAAGAAATGATCGCCAACACGTTGGCCAATTGCAACAAGGGTCCCTCCATCTAAAATTATCTCGCTTTCTACTCAACTATCGTAGAACTCCGGTCAATAGGAGAAAATCACCCGAAAAATCTACAGTAACGGCTCAAGATTTATGTTACCCTAATAACGCAACCGCATCAGTCAAATGTTGACTGAACTAGATGGGTGAAAAAGTTGAGTCAACGAAAATTGGTCAGCGATAAATTTTTGTTTTGGTGATTCAATTTTTCCAACTTCTGTTCACACGTTCAAACTAGTTTATTCAACTCAAGTTGACTCATCCTAATGAGTCAAAAGGTTGTAACGTCTGAAAAGGCCTAAAATGATGATGGAAATCGAGGTCACTGAAGGCATTATCAGAAATACATTATTCAAAGACATCGAAACCAGCCTCGTGCTTGTAATCAATAACTAGATAACTGGGCGTCGTCTCATAACATACACGGAGTAAAAAAGCCCTAAAAGTTCATTCTCATATTACCGGTTTCGGTTTGCAATGAATTCCAGAAAGAAACCCTAACCAACCCGACTGGATTTATTAGGAAGGCTAGGCCTTGTGGTTTTAGCAGTGAATATTAAGTCATTTTTTTAAGGAAATGATTCCCATTTGTCAATTATGACCAGAAATATAAGGTTAAAATTGGGTCCGTTTCTTCATCATAAAACTTTATTTTTCCTATATTGAAAGTTCTGTGTTTTTTAGAAAACTTTGATGGTTAGTTTAGTTCTGAGTTTGATGACTAGTTTAAATCTGAAGCGCAATATACTTAGGGCCTAGTGTACTAAAAATATTTGTAATTTAAAAAAAAAATTAAACCGATTAATAATCAGTAATCCAATAGTATGTGGAATAATATTTCTACAATTAATGGTAATTTTTCCGTTAGTAAATTGAGTTCCCAGTTCGCGAGAGTACAGAGTCGGTGGACTCAGTTCATACCAGCATTTCAGTAGGAATATTCCATACCTAGATATTATTGTATTGGATTTAAGTGAAACCATGGTGGAACGAAGCTTTGTCTCTAGAGTAAATGCTTTTAACACTATCGAATTGCACAGTTTAACGGAAATTGTACGTCTGCCATAAAATAAAGGTATTGGCACAAAAATAGAGGAAGTTGATCTATTTGCGAAAAGTCATTGAACGTTCCGTTTTTTTTCTATAACTCACAACAAGTCACGGAAAACATTTTTCAGTATTAGCTACGTGTGGTTAGGGGTGGGGAGGGCGTGTTAGTTTCGTATATGCTAATGTAGTACAGTATTCATGTTTCCTAACTCGCTAAGATATAACAGAAACCCAGCCTTTATATATAGTGCCCTTTCCGCCTGAAAATGAATCTCTCATTCCAGCTACCGTGCCCGCATTCTCCATCCCCGTGCCAGCCAAACAAACTGGTCCATAAAGAAAATATTTCTCCTATATAAGCTTTCCAACAGATCGGCCTCAAATTAAACCTAATCTTGAGGGTTGCCGCAATCTAACCGGATGAATTCTTTGATGATGCCAATGTTGTTTCTTTCTCAATACTTCCTAGAGCCGAAAGAGGATCTTTTCTTAGTCAAGAAAACTGCTATAAACTCCTACCATTGTGCTAATATACTTCCTTTCTTCACATTCTATCACATTACTAGCTCTTGCCTTAATCGGTTTCAATCCACTCTTCTATTTCGTGTGCCCAGGGCTACAAACACACACTCACAGACACACACCCCTACCGACAAAACACCATCGTAAAGTTAGGTCTGTTTAAATAACCACACCTAGCAAAAACTAGGACGAGTGCGATATGACCTAGAACAACACATATTTTTTCCCGCATTTCCTAGTTGACGGTTATAAAAAAACAGCAATTAGAGTAGCATGTAACAGACTGCCTCCCAGTATTATACGATAAACGTTCCTTCGTTCCTTAGCAGAGACTACTCTATACTCGAAAGTAAGTATTTTGGAGCGTAAATTAACGATATCACTATGGTAGTGTTAGTTTACACCTCCGATCGAAAGGTACCCTGGTTCTGGTTTTTATATTCAAACACCGCTTTATGCAACTCGTGAAGTATACAATCTGAACTTAGGTTGGCCAACTTACGGTTTATGGACGACGTTGTAAATTGTATTATTTTTTATTCTGGTAGTTTTAATAGAAGCCCTTGCAATCTATTTTAATATTTTAGAGCCCTTTCAATCTATTTTAATATTTTAGAGCCCGTAAAAAATATTTTGAAACTAATTTAATGAAAAAGTGCAATAGAATTTTTCAATAAATTTCTGACAATTATTTTCAATTAAAATATTAGGTTTTTCTTTATTTATAAGAGTCTAGCGTCAGTAGGCTTAGAAAGACTTTAGTAGCTAAAATGGGTTTGAATACGTGTACAATACAAAGCGATATAACGTCAAGGCAGGTATCTGTGCTCGGTACAGATATTGGTGTGTTGTGAATGGTCATTAGGCCATTATTATTTTTTTTCACCCAATTATAGTTTAATTTGTGAGTTAACTTAATAGACCTAAAAATTGGCAGTGCGTAGGTGTAATTTCAAATCCTTTTTACGCGATAAATTTTTCAATTTCAATGTTCAATTTCCTGTGAATCACTGAATCTTTTAGCACTTTTCCGTCCCAACCTGTAATACTTGCAAAAAGATTTAGTGCTTCAACCAAATTTTCAGGACAAAGTTTAAATTTTTCCAGAATTCATTTATCTTACCTTGAAAATATGACTCTTTACAGATGTCATTTCGTCAGACTCTCGTTCGCTCATCTTTACTTTTTATCATCGTGATGTTATCCATTTTCACTCTGGTGCAAAATCTCGAATCTGACGGTAATTATCATCCTTTTTGTTAGGGGAAATTACGAGGCTGGTTTCCGTACAAGGTTTTCATCCTGCATATTAAAAAAATAATCTATGTCTATATAAATCAGGCGCCCAGACCAAATCGCTTGCCTTAGAAGGCTGAAAATTTGCAGGAACGTTAATCAGGCGCGTACTAAGAAAGATTTTTCCAATCCGCCGCTATCTTAAAAAATGGCGCCCAAAAATGGAAAAAAATCTTCTCTTTGCAACAAAGTCCGAGCGTTTCAACCGATTTCTTAAATATTCGGTACACTGGTTTCCTTTAACCTATAGACGGGCTGAATGGTCTTTTGGGTTCAATTTGTTGCCATCTTTTAAAATGGTGGTCAAAAACTTAAAATTCTTCTTTATGGAATAATGTCGGCATGAAAAGTAATAAAAATGTCTCGACGGGCTGACGGGCAATGCCGAGTGCCTATTCGCTCCTAGGGTGCTACAAAAATGCTAGTATGATATATTGACCACACCAAGCGCAAAACTATATAAGATACATCGGTTGATATGAGATAGGCAACCATTTTTTATTGCGTTCTGCAGCCTCGTTCTGAGTGTTATGAGTCAGATTCAGGGGTACTTGTAGTGTGAATAAAAGCAGATCTATTTATAACAATATCTTGAACTGAACCTTTTTTATGTTTTGCCTAAATAGCATCACGACATGAAACAGCTAGTAAGTTATCTGATTATTTCGATTATTTATTAGACTTTGTATCTTGAAATCACGTTATTATTTTTTATTTTTCAAATAAAACATAACGTTTTGAGCAGAGGGTGAGTTCGCTTAATCAGTTATGTGTGAATTGTGAACTTACAACATGTTTTGTGCTTATTTGACTTAAATTGTTCGGTTACGAATAGATAGTAAGTTTCTCATCTAATCCAAATATCATTTATTCTTATTTGAAAATGTTCTATTTATTTTACCAAAAACATTGCGCTATGAATAGAAGGTAAGTTTCGCCACAAGTATGATGAGACTAGAAGTACTGAGCTAACCAAATTCTTCACTAGGCGAAAGTGAATATTCTTGATAACACACCAACGGTTGGCCCTCTGGTAGCGGTTTCTGAATTTTTCCTCCAAAACGTGAGACGCTCGTGGCGGTAGACGGCCGAACTAGATTCAAGGAGCCGCGTCCGTGTTCCGCGGCTTTAGGTTGTAGGGAAGGGGGTAGGAAATTTCTTGCAAATCGACCAATTTTTTTCTCTCTAGTGTAGGCGCGATGGATGCGGCATAAAATCCTCAAATTTGTTCACTTGTGCCAGGATCTACTACCAATGCTAGAGCTCTTTACTTCTAGTCTCATCTTAATTCTGGTTTCAATCATTATTGCTCATATTGAATATTTGAACTTTTATTACACGCTTTTGTTGAATTGTTTTAAACACCTTGTTACAGGCCGTGAGTTTCACTCCTTATTGCTTTAATTTTACAATATTAATTTTAATAACAATTATATCGTTTTACTTAATTAAATCATTGCGCTGTGAATAGTTCGTAAGTATACCATTCTGACATCCATAATTAATGTTCGAAATAAGCTCCAGGGTTTATTTGAAATATTTCCATTATGTATTACATTTTCTGTTTATTTCACTCAAAACCTTTTCCGCTACGAATAGATTGTAAGTTAACTATTTTTGTCGGATTAATGATTATCACATTTTTTATGACACGTTTTCTTTTATTTGAATTGTTTTACAGATTGTAAGTCTGTCAGCTTTGCTCAATTTGCGTTTTAAAGTTAAAAACCATTTTTTTCTGAACATTTTTCTGAAAACCCCGTGTTATTAATAGTTAGTAAGTATTATTTGCTTATTTCGAGTGCTTATTTATTTATCGTATGTCTATTTTGAAAAAAAAAAATATTATTATTTTCATTTTTAAACGTTGCACTTTATGCAGAAAGTAAGATTTGACTTTCATTTAGGGAGCCGTAACTTTAAGTAGAAGGAAGGAATAAATTCTCTTAATCAGAGCGTACTTTAGTCAACTCCCCCACTCCGCGTCACGCTTGCACAGATTTAAGAGAAGGAGTGAGATACCGGTTGGTTTTAAGAGGCTTCTTGACGGATTGGTGCATGGTTCCTTCCGTCTATTTTTATATATGGCTCCCTGACACATTCATGGAGGAAAAATATTAAGAAGAATAAACGTGCCCGGCTTCTAGAAATCGATAAGTGGGACGCAAAAAGGGTTGAAATGTAGGCTATTTTGGTAAAATTTCGAGAACCATAAAAGGTTTATTTAGATGCGAGGGAAAGTTATTTTCATTCTGCTAGTGTCAAATCTTTAGCTAGAGTTTAGTGTTTATTAAAATTTGGTTAAATTTCAAATCACGATCACAACCAATAGAGATCTCTTGAGGTCAGGTTAGGACCTAAAAGAAACTAAAATTATAGGCTCTACGTGAAATGAGCAATTAAAACTTCAATAAAATAGACTAATAAGTAAATGTCACTCCATAATTAAATTTTTGATTAATAAAAACTCAATAAAGAAAATTAAGTCTAAATCAACCCAAATATTCGACAGTGGGCCCAAGTTAGATAAATTTTTGAACCCATCAAATTGAAGGTTGACAATAATAGCAGGGTGGACCCAAGCCATCTTTTTCTTCTTAATTTTTTTCCACCCACGGTTCATTTTATTATTTAAGTCTCAAGATATGTTTAAATTCCTATTTTTTTTAAACTTCTGCCATGCATAGGAGGTAAGATTTCCCTATTCATTTCGCTCATTAATAAATAAATTATATTCGTAGTTTGATAACATCCATATTTTTTTTAAATTTTTTTCTTACATAGGAAGTAAGATTTTTATGTTAATTTCGAGTTTATATTTAATATTACCAGAAGTAAGATAAGGGACTAGAAGTAAAGAGCTCTAGCATTGGTAATAGTTCCTGGCACTAGTGAATAAATTTGAAGATTTTATGCCGCTTCCATCGCGCCTACACTAGAGAGAAAAAAATTGGTCAAGTTCCAAAAACATTTCCTACCCCCTTCCCCTTCAACCTAAAGCCGCGGAACACGGACGCGGGTGCTTGAATCTAGTTCAGCTGTCTACCACCGCGAGCGTCTCACGTTCTGGAGGGAAAATTCAGAAACCGCTACCAGAGGACCAACCGTTGGTGTGTTATCAAGAATATTCACTTTCGCCAAGTGAAGAATTTGGTTAGCTCGATACTTCTAGTCCCTTATCTTCCTTCTGATATTACTATGCCTAATTTGAAAATATTTATTTTATCTTCAATCATTGTGTTTTACATAGGCAGTAAGATTTTTTTCTGTTCATTTCGAGTTTTTACTTGCTAATTCTATGATTAGTATGATAACATTTTCCGATTTCTTTTATCTTTAAACATTGTAATTATTGATAGATCGTAAGGTTTTTCTGTTTATTTCGAGTTTTTATTTATTAGTTCTATGCTAAGTTAATATAATTTTCTTTTTTGTTTTATCTTTAAACATTTTCTTTTGCATAGTCCGTAAGATTTCTCTATTCATTTCGATAATTAATAAATAAGTTACACTCTTAGTTTCATAACATCTTTTTTATTTTGAATTGTTTTTTTCTTGCGTAGAAAGTAAGATTTTTAAGTTAATTTCGAGTTTTTATTTAATTTTACTATGCCCAATTTTATTACATTTTCCGCTTTATATTATCTTAATCATTGTGTTTTACATAGACGGTAAGATTTTTTCTGTGCATTTCGAGTTTTTATTTGTTAATTCTATAATTAGTGTGATAGCATTTTACGCTTTCTTTTATCTTTAAACATTGTAATTTTTGATAGATGGTAAGATTTTTCTGTTTATTTCGTATTTATTAATTCTATGCCTTGATTTAAAAAATTTCCCCGATTTATTTTATCTTTAAACATTTTGTTTTGCATAGTTGGTAAGATTTTTTTCTTTATTTATAGCAGGGATAGATTTAATTTTAGAAGTAGGAATGGAGAACACGGTATATTGGGTGCGCGTCAAAGTCCCGGACCCCCTTCCCCTGAAGGGGGGGGAGTATGAAAGAAGAGGCGGGTCATAGCCACAGAGATAAAAAGGAATAACGTATTTTTCGCCGTCCCCGTCAGCAACGTTATTAAAACGTAGTTTAAATGAGCCAATAAGATAATTTAAACTTTTCGTTGCGTGTTAGAGGGAGGGACTCTATACTTGGCTATGAGTCGGACTGAAGTAAAGGCTAACCGTTCTACATTCCTACTTCTAAAATTAAATCTATCCCTGTTTATGGTTTTTAGTTAATAATTGTATGTGTAGTTTGATAAGATTTCCTGTTTTATTTTTTCACAGATGGTAAGATATTTGTTTAATTCTAGTTTTTATTTACTATTTTTATGCTTGATAATATTTTCTGTTTTATTTTATCTCTTAACATTATGTTTTTGATAGGAGGTAAGATTTTTCTCTTTATTTCGAGTTTTCAGTTGATGATTTTGTGCTTAGTTTGACAAAATTTCCTTTTTATATTTTCTTTAAACATTTTGTTTTGTATAGTCGGTAAGATTTTTTTTCCTTTATTTCGATTATTTTTTATCTAATTACATTCATAGCATGTGAACACTTTTTTTTATTTTATTTTTAAACATTGTGTTATGCACAGTGGGTAAGATCTTTTTCCTTACCTCAATAAGGACTTGGCAGTACTACGTCATGCAACGTCAGGCTGCCTTCCACTAGTGCTTAAAAACATACCCGGAGGTGGTGCTTATAAGCTTTCATTCTGTTAAAAAACATACCATAATGGCGCTGGGGAAGGAGTTATGCCCGAATTGCCAAGCCCCTATTATTTATATATTTCTTCAAAGCCTTCTAGGTTTAATTTTTATTTATTTTTTAAACATTGTGTTTACATAGATGGTATGATTGTTCTATTTATATCGATGATTTTATTATTATATCTAGACCTAGTTTTATAACATTTTCAGTTATGTTTTATCTTTAAACATTGCGTTTTGAATAGACTGTAAGATTTTCTGATATTTCGAATTTTTGTATTAATGCTATGCCTGGTTTGATAACAATTTCCGTTTTATTTTAATTTAAACATTTTTTGCCTAGCTTGTAAGATTTCTCTTTTTGGTTCAATTTTTTTTATAAATTCGTTTGATTACATTTTTCCATTTTATTTTATCTTTAAACGTTTTGTTATGCATAGCTAGTAAGATTTCCTTGCTTATCTCAATTATTATTTATTTATTTATTCAAAGCCTTTTAGGTTTAATTTTCATTTATTTTTCCCTGTTTTTAAACATTGTATTTTGCATAGGCGGTATGATTTTTCTGTTTATATCCAGGGCTCCCACAGAAATTTCTTAAAATAATAGTGAAAAAAGAGACCTTTCACGGTAAAAATAGGGTAAAATAAGGACCAAATTCTTGGAAATAGGAACCAAATAGAGACCAATTCAAAATCAAAATTAGATCTTTATTTGTACGGAAGTATCACAAAAAAAGTTGGGAAACCAAAATAAACCTCTCCGAGCCAAGACAAATTTACTTTCTAAACACAGTTCCACCAGCCAATGAGAAAAACCGGAAACACATAGTTCTAATTGGCGAGATATTGCCAAGGTCATTTGTAAAGGTTAAAGCGTTTAATAATTCCCTGTGGATCGGAGTGAGAATAGTTTTACTGTTGCAAAAAATTTTAGATGGAATGCTAAAAATGGGAATTTTTGAAAATAGGGTGGTTTAGAGACCAAATGGCGATTTTAGGGTGGTTTAGAGACCTACCCAAAAAGTAGAGACTTTTAGGTATTTTAGAGACCAGATGGGAGCCCTGTATATCGAATACTTTTATTAATTCATATCCCTAGTTTGATAACAACTTCCGATTTGTTTTAATTTTAAACATTTTTTTTGCCTAGTCGGTAAGATTTGTAACGCTTTTTCTACTACCATTGCTTATACTAGCTGCCAAGCGTTAACAAATCTACTACTACTATTGTTCGGTTAATGCTTCAGGGTATGAATAAGAATTAAACGAAGGTTTGCCATACGTAGAGTCAGTTTTATTCAATTGTATCGAAATATTTTTAATGTTTTAGGATATAACTATAGCCATTATAATATTAAATAAATGTCTAAACATAGAGCCTCTAAAGGCTATTTTAACTATGGGGGCTTTTGCCCTTATTACGACATAATCCCCTACAATATTATTTAATATATGGTTATCCCCCAAAATAGTTGTTTAACATGATAAAGCTATATCTTAACTCATGCAGCATGCATTTTGACCGATGCCAGGTCTAATTACTACGACGTCTCATATTAATATATTAATACCGATGGCTTTTAATTGCCTTTAGTTTAACACAAAAGTACTCATCACTTTGCAACGGTGCGGTGAACGACGAACGTTGACGAAAGTCTATTAGATGAAGTAGAGCGACGTACGATGATTACGCGGGAACTAGTGGTGACGATCTGATGGGCTATGACCCGGAACTATGTTTAAACTTGCCATTAAAAATTGGCGGCCAGCGCTAGGACTTTCAATGACTTGTCCATAGTCTCGGTTCGGGACGGACGAGCTAGTGGCATCCTCTGGAATCCCTCAGTCGACTTGAGTTGGCTCCAAATTCCCGATCTCCATCAGCATTGAAACAGATAATCGTAATGGTCTTTTTTGTACCAGTGTTCCCGGCTTTTATATGTTTGAGAGTGCTTGAAATTGCATCCAATCATGTACGGTATTTTTCGAGGTCCATCGTCTATTGGTTATTTATTTTGGCGCGAAAATATCGCGCACTGTACCGTGGTGTATCCCATGGGACTTAACCCTACCTTAACTTAACTTATCAGTTACTGGCATCGGTACTGGCATCGGTTATTGAGAGAGCATGCAAAGATCTTTTATTTACGGCTTCTATAGTCTTTTGACACTTTGACGACCAAGCGGCGCCCGAAAGGGGCTTTAACATCTACAAACAAACCGACTTTGTTCATAGAAAATACTTGGCGACTAAGTGGCGCCCAGAAGGGGCTAAGACTTCCAGGTATGGCATTTTATACGAAAGAAAGTGAAGGTATACTTTTAAGCTACTGCATGGGGGACAATAACAATTGGCAGCTCACAAGGACAACGGTGGAGTTTCTATTGATAAAAACCATAGGTCCTCAATATAATTCATCCCCAAAAGTAGGTCTACAGGCCACTGGAAACATTGAAAGGGGTGATTCTAGTTCTATTATGAATAAGGAAAATATGGCTACTCATGAATCTAAAACTTAAAGCAGCAAATATTCCTACTGTAGGGGATCTAGTAAAATTTATCCGCTACACTCTCCCCACCCCTTAGAGCCGAACGACCTCGGAGGCAAAGTAACTAAAAGTTGATAAAAAAAAACGGAAGAAAAATAAAACTACTTACAAAAACAACTAACTGAGATATTTACACAAATTTGCACAAATTTACAAAAATAATCTACAGGAAGGCTTAGGGTCAGTACAACTGGAGAGGTACCAAGGTCCAGTTATACACTAAACTAAACCGCAAACTACTTGCGTTTACGCAATACCATTTGAAAGCTATTGTCTACTGGAGGGCGAACAATATTAGGCTTTTTTCTGGCTTTTGTTTCTACTGGACGTTGTTCCTCCTTTTCTTGGTCGCGCTCATGAAAGAGCTTAAGCTCCCGAAGGTGGAACGTCCCTTTCAACTGACGGTTATTGCTATCCCTCGTCCTTAACTTGTAAGTATAAGGGGACAATTTTTCGTCGACTACAAATGGACCCTCCCAAGTATTAGCCAACTTAGCGGAGAATCTTTTACCAGCGTCTGACTGGTGATGGGTTTTCTTTAAAACTAAATCATCTTTCTCGAATTCAAACTCCCGCTTCTTAACGTTATAAAGGGCTGCGTTTTTGTCTTGGGCTTTAACTAAATTGTCTTGAGCCTTTTTAATTGCGTCACGAATAATATCGGCTCTGCGCAAGGGATCAATGGCTTCGCAGGCCTTGGAAAGTTGGTTGTCTACGTTCATAATGGGTACCTCTCTAATTTCACGACCAAAATTAAGAAATGATGGCGAGTAGCCGGTTGATTCGTTCTTTGCTGAACGGAGGGCCATTACGAACTGCTGCAAACCAACGTCCCAATACTGGTGACTTTCAGTGACGTAACACTTTATCATGTTACCTAGGTTTTTATTTGCCCTTTCAGTCTGATTACTTTGCGGTGAATAGAAGGATGTAAAACGCTGCTTGATTTCAAATAAATTACAGACTTCCTTCATCAGGTTCGAAACGAATTGAGGTCCTGAATCGGAAACTATTCTCTTTGGGACACCAAAACGTGTAAAAACGTGGTCTATGAGAATGGTAGCTATTGTTTTTGTGGTAGCCTTCTTTAAGGCATGGGCTTCGACCCATTTCGTGGAGTAATCTAACACGGTTAATATTTGCGTATTACCCCTTTTACTTCGTGGAAATTCACCTTTGAGGTCTATTCCTATAACCTCCCACGGTTGAGAAGGCTCTGCTGACTTCATAAGTCCCGCTTGTTTAATTGGGGGAGACTTATGCTCTTGGCAGACTATACATGACTTGACATAACTATTAACGTCCTTAGTCATCCCTTCCCAGGTATAGTACTTCCTCGATCTTTCCAAAGTTTTGGCCTTGCCTTGATGACCCGATGAGGGTATGTCGTGGCATGCCGCAATTACTACCTTAATTAGGGTTTTGGGTACTACTATTTTAAAAGAGTCCAATGAAGGACTACTTTTATTAGAGTCGCTAGAGGCGCTACAATGGGTGACACTATCATCACCACGTGGGGTTCTACTAGTACCCGCGTGAACGAAACCATTGTTATCATCCGCTTGACCTAGTGGTACGTTTCTATACACGATACCGTCCATTAATTTGCAAGATGGCGCTACTCTCTTAACCCATTTCCCTATATTATCACTTCCGCCGCATTTACCTTCCTCCAGAAAGGATATAAGTCGGCCTATTCGTGGATCTACACGCTGATCGGCTATAATAATTTCCCTATCTAAGGTTATAGCTCTGGATTCGCCTAATTCTTGGTCAATAAGGGCTACTAAAGCTTCTTCGGTTTCGCTTGCCTCGGGGATGCGTGAAAGCGCATCAGCTACTACATTGTTTTTACCGGGGATATACACAATCTTAAAATCGAAGGATTGTAGTTTAGTGCTCCACCTGGTAAATTTTCCCGTGGGGTCTTTAGCGTTTTTCAGCCATTCTAATGATTTATGGTCTGTTATTACTGTGAAGAAGTTACCCTCAAGATAAACGCGAAACTTTTCTGATATGGCCCAAACTATTGCCATACATTCCCTTTCGGTGACTGACAGCTTTCTTTCGGCCGCGCTAAGAGTTCTACTAGCGTATTGGACGACGTTAGTCTTTCCATCTATGGTTTGTGTGAGCACCGCGCCTAATCCCACATTCGAAGCGTCAGTATAGAGCGTGAATGGTAACTTAAAGTTAGGGGAAACTATGATAGGGGCGGTGGTCAAGCTAGTTTTAAGGGAATCAAAAGCGTTTTGTTGTTCCTCTCCCCAATGCCACGTAACGTTGTCGTGGGTGAGATGATGTAGTGGGGTAGCTACATCTGCGAATTTTGGGATAAAACGTCGGTAAAACCCGGCCATTCCCAAAAATCTCCTTAGCTGTCTAACTGTGCGCGGTACTGGGTACTCTTTAATGACGCGAACCTTCTCCGGATCTACTTCTATTCCTTGTTTTGAAACAAGATGACCCAAAATATGAGCTTTTTTCCGGCAGAACTGGGCCTTCGAGGACTTAACTGTCAAACCATCGTTTTTCAGAATTGTTAGGACCTTTTCTAAGCTTTTTAAATGCTCTTCGAAGGTATCAGAGACTATGTATAAGTCATCGAAGTAATCAAATACTCCTTCTTTGGCTAAATGCCCAAACAAATTGTTGACAAGTCTCTGAAAGGTTGCCGGAGCATTCGTGAGGCCAAACATCATAACCCTAGGTCGATAGATGCCGCTATGGGTTACGAAGGCACAGGTGTCACGACTACTCTCGTTCAAGGGCACTTGCCAGTAGCCAGATCTCATATCTAGTACTGTAATATAATCGGGGGTTCTAACTGATTCTAATATATCCTCGATTCTTGGTAAGGGGTACGAGTCCTTTCTAGTCACACTATTTACCTTCCTATAGTCTATAACTAGGCGGAATTTTCCATCGGGTTTGCCAACTAGTAGGGTCGGAGCGCTCCATGGACTATGACATGGTTCAATGAGATTTAAATCTAGCATCTCTTTGACTATTTCGTCTATTATCTCCTTTTTGCGAGGAGAGTTACGATATGGTGGACACGCTATCGGTTTACTATCACCCGTGTCGACATAATGCTCCGCCGATTTGGTCAATCCAGCAGTGGTGGAAAACACACACTTAAATTTTGTGACTAGTTCTCGTAACTTATTTCTTTTCTCCTCATCTATGGGAGCTTCTGCTAACGCCTTCTCTATAGCCTCTACGTCGAAATCCTCATCTTCAAATAAATTGCATTCCTCTAAATTAAAATTTATTCCACTATTATAGAAGTCATACGCGACCGAAGGATTCGACTCCCAACTCCAGCTTAAATTACCATAGTTAATCATCATACCGCTATGTTTAAGGCAATCTATTCCTATAATACAAGGGTAAGCTAAATTATCCATGACGACTGCATCATGTTCTATTTTTTTTCCAGGGAACTCAAACGGTACTGTCATTAATTGATCAGCCATAATAAATCTTTGATCAACTACCTTAAGCTTATAATTAATTGAAGAAGTCTTAAATTTAAATTTTTCGAAATTTTTGGAAAATTCTCTATCTATAAGGGTAACTGAGCTACCAGAATCCAATAATGCCAGGGTAGGAACACCCGCTATGCTAATTTCTATAAGACATTTACTTTTGGTAGTATCGTTTGAGACCTGAAAGCAGTCAGCTGCTAGGGGGCTATTTTGTAAGGTTTTTATTACTTTTGTTTTGGGGCAGGGCCGTCCCCTTTCGGTCCTCCCCGACTCCCGTTTCCCGAATTTTTTGTCGGGCAGTACCTCTGAATGTGACCTTTTTCGTTACAAATGGTACACGTGACTGTAGGACAGTTTGGAGTTTTGTGTCCTTCCACTCCACATACATTACATATGATTATTCTCTCCCCACTACGGCTACTCGATTTCGACTTAGACTTTTTAGAAGACTTATGCTGGGGTCTACTTTCGGGCGTCCCATTCTTAACGTAGCTAGTTTCAGGAGGAACCGCTCTATCTTGATCTCCCCCCTGGGGTGCCACTCCTTGCGCCATTTCGAGGCGGGTAGCATGGGCCAGAAGTTCACTAACGGAAGTATATGTAAACAGTGATAACAGAGGTTTCATGGTCTTATTAAGGTTTCGGAAAACATATTCCACCTGGTGTTGACCAGCTAACGGGGTTTCTAATTGCAAAAAAATTTCGCGCATACTATTAATATAATCGCGAACTGGTTCCCCATTCTTTTGTTTTCTATTTAATAATCTATCCAGTAATACCGTGTCGTTTACTTGAAAATCAAACTCCTTTTTTACTAGAAGCTGGAATTCATCAAAAGTTATGGGTTTTATTGCCAACGATTGCCACCAGTCTAATGCGGGTCCAATAAACATTTGAGGAATCCATGCCTGTATAAAATTGATATCCGGCATCCCCAAAGTTTCCCTTATTTGACGTACTTTTACTAAGAAATCCTTTGTCCCTAGGTCGGACGGTCTACCCGTAAAAACGGGGGTGCTTATTTTGGGCATTCTATACTGCTGTTGATAAGGCGGAACCGTGACTAAAGGATTTAGCGGGCTACTAACACTTTGTGCCGAGCTAATGTTAGTGTTGTGTGTGGCTGTACTTTGAACAACACTGCTATTATTGGGACTATTTCCAGGCTGTACTGTTAACAAAGAAGAACTAACCCCTACTAATGGCGGGCTAATTACCCCCGAGGTCTGTTGATTGCTACTATTTAATTGTACAGAACTCGAGCTAGCCTGAGTTAGCTGAAGAATTTGAGCTTGTAAAGCTGCTATTTGTTGCTGCATTAAAGCTAAAGCAGGTGTAGATATTAAAGTCATGCCTGTGGGTGCAGTACTAATTGCTTGCGTGGTCAAGGTAGACGTACTACTATTGCTACTAGATTGAGTCACTATGGAAGGAGGGTTCAATGTCAGGTTGCTACTACTAACTGTGGAAGGGACTACTTGTTGCGGTTGAGTGTTTACTCCCGCAATCCCGCTGTTTCCAGCTACCTGCGAACCTTGATTGTTGGGACTATTTATCGTAACCCCCAAGTTACTTCCCGTACTACCATTAGAAGCTCCCCCTAGTTGTCCAGTTATTGGATTCATATTGTTACTATGTCTGTTCCTCGCCCTCTTCGCTCTATCTATAGCTTGGGACTCTTTGTAAGCGATAATACAATCGGAACAGCTCGAATATGCGCCAAAAACTGGTTTGCACCTAGAATGATCAATCCTTGACTGCATGCGGCCTCAATTACCACATGAATATTGTAGTTATCTCCACACCTATCATTCCTACTAATTAATGAGTTCGGACTGCCTCCGGTACTAGTTTACTAGCATAGAGAAACAATCCCGGACGGACCCCCAAATTGTAACGCTTTTTCTACTACCATTGCTTATACTAGCTGCCAAGCGTTAACAAATCTACTACTACTATTGTTCGGTTAATGCTTCAGGGTATGAATAAGAATTAAACGAAGGTTTGCCATACGTAGAGTCAGTTTTATTCAATTGTATCGAAATATTTTTAATGTTTTAGGATATAACTATAGCCATTATAATATTAAATAAATGTCTAAACATAGAGCCTCTAAAGGCTATTTTAACTATGGGGGCTTTTGCCCTTATTACGACATAATCCCCTACAATATTATTTAATATATGGTTATCCCCCAAAATAGTTGTTTAACATGATAAAGCTATATCTTAACTCATGCAGCATGCATTTTGACCGATGCCAGGTCTAATTACTACGACGTCTCATATTAATATATTAATACCGATGGCTTTTAATTGCCTTTAGTTTAACACAAAAGTACTCATCACTTTGCAACGGTGCGGTGAACGACGAACGTTGACGAAAGTCTATTAGATGAAGTAGAGCGACGTACGATGATTACGCGGGAACTAGTGGTGACGATCTGATGGGCTATGACCCGGAACTATGTTTAAACTTGCCATTAAAAATTGGCGGCCAGCGCTAGGACTTTCAATGACTTGTCCATAGTCTCGGTTCGGGACGGACGAGCTAGTGGCATCCTCTGGAATCCCTCAGTCGACTTGAGTTGGCTCCAAATTCCCGATCTCCATCAGCATTGAAACAGATAATCGTAATGGTCTTTTTTGTACCAGTGTTCCCGGCTTTTATATGTTTGAGAGTGCTTGAAATTGCATCCAATCATGTACGGTATTTTTCGAGGTCCATCGTCTATTGGTTATTTATTTTGGCGCGAAAATATCGCGCACTGTACCGTGGTGTATCCCATGGGACTTAACCCTACCTTAACTTAACTTATCAGTTACTGGCATCGGTACTGGCATCGGTTATTGAGAGAGCATGCAAAGATCTTTTATTTACGGCTTCTATAGTCTTTTGACACTTTGACGACCAAGCGGCGCCCGAAAGGGGCTTTAACATCTACAAACAAACCGACTTTGTTCATAGAAAATACTTGGCGACTAAGTGGCGCCCAGAAGGGGCTAAGACTTCCAGGTATGGCATTTTATACGAAAGAAAGTGAAGGTATACTTTTAAGCTACTGCATGGGGGACAATAACAATTGGCAGCTCACAAGGACAACGGTGGAGATTCTATTGATAAAAACCATAGGTCCTCAATATAATTCATCCCCAAAAGTAGGTCTACAGGCCACTGGAAACATTGAAAGGGGTGATTCTAGTTCTATTATGAATAAGGAAAATATGGCTACTCATGAATCTAAAACTTAAAGCAGCAAATATTCCTACTGTAGGGGATCTAGTAAAATTTATCCGCTACAGATTTCTCTTTTTAGTTCAATTATTTTCATTAATTCGTTTGATATCATTTTTCCATTTTATTTTATCTTTAAACGTTTTGTTTTGAATAGGGGGTAAGATTTCCTAGCTTATCTCAATTATTATTTACTTATTCATAGCCTTTTAGGTTTAATTT
This sequence comes from Phalangium opilio, assembly GCA_019434445.1. NCBI lineage: Eukaryota > Metazoa > Arthropoda > Arachnida > Opiliones > Phalangiidae > Phalangium > Phalangium opilio. The sequence goes on along the minus strand of JAEQBA010005020.1, from coordinate 34,587 downwards.
TTATTTATTGTTCTCGCTTTTTAAATATTGTATTTTGCATAGGAGGTATGATTTTTCTGTTTATATCGATTATTTTTATTAATTCTACATCAAGTTTTATAACATTATCCGTTATGGTTTATCTTTAATCATTGCGTTTTGAATAGACGGTAAGATTTTTTATTATTTCGAATATTTTTATTAATTCTGTGCCTAGTTTGATAACAATTTCCGATTCATTTTAATTTTAAACGTCTTTTGCCTAGTTTGTAAGATTTCTCATTTTAGTTCGAATTATTTTTTTATTTTCATTAATTCGTTTGATAATATTTTCCATTTTATTTTATCTTTAAACGTTTTGTTATGCATAGTTGGTACGATTTCCTTGCTTATCTCAATTTTTATTTATTTATTCAAAGTCATCTAGGTTTAATTTTGTATTTTATTTTTTCTCTTTCTAAACATTGCGTTTGCATAGATGGTAAGATTGTTCTATTTTTATCGATTATTTTTTTATTATTTATAGGCCTAGTTTTATAACATTTTCCGTTATATTTTATCTTTAATCTTTGTGTTTTTCATAGAACGTAAGATTTTCTGTTATTTCGAATATTTTTATTAAATCTATGCCTAGTTTTATAACAATTTCCGTTTTACTTTAATTTTAAACATAGTGGGTAAGATTGCTTTCCTTACTTCAATTATTTATTTATTTGTTCAAAGTCTTCTAGGTTTAACTCTTATTTTCTTCTCTCTTTTTTAACACTGTATTTTGCATAGACTGTAAGATTTTTCTGTTTAAATCGATTTTTTTTAATAATTATAGACCTAGTTTTATAACATTTTCTGTTATATTTTATCTTCAATCATTGTGTTTTTGATAGGTATTAAGATATTCTGGTATTTCTAATATTTTTATTAATGTTATGCCTAGTTTGATAACAATTTCTATTTTATTCTAATTTTAAACCTTTTCTGCCTAGTTTGTAAGATTTCTCTTTTTAGTCAATTTTTTTTAATAATTCGTTTGATAACATTTTTCTGTTTTATTTATCTTTAAACGTTTTGTTATTCATAGTTGGTAAGATTTCCTTGCTTACCTCACTTATTATTTATATTTTCAAAGACTTCAAGGTTTAATTCTTATCTTTTTTATTTCTTTTTTAAACATTGTATTTTACATAGACAGTAAGATTTTTCTGTTTATATCGATTATTTTTTATTAATTATATACCAAGTTTTATAACATTTTCCGTTATATTTTATCTTTAATTATCGTGTTTTTCATAGAACGTAAGATTTTCTGTTATTTCGAATATTATTATTAATGTTATGCCTAGTTTTATAATAATTTCCGTTTTATTTTAATTTTAAACATAGTGGGTAAGATTTTTTCCTTACCTCAATTATTTATTTATTTGTTCAAAGTCTTCTCGGTTTAATTCTTATTTTCTTTTTTCTTTTTAAACATTGTATTTTGAATAGAAGGTAAGATTTTTCTGTTTATATCGATTTTATTTTAATAATTCTAGACAAAGTTTTATAACATTATACGTTATACTTTACCTTAAATCATTGTTGTTTTGATAGGAAGTAAGATATTCTTTTATTTCTAATATTTTTATTAATGTTATGCCCAGTTTGATAACTATTTCCGTTTTATTTTAATTTTAAACATTGTTTGCCTAGTTTGTAAGATTTCTCTTCTTAGTTCAATTATTTTTATTAATTCGTTTGATAACATTTTTCCATTTTATTTTATCTTTAAACTTTTTGTTATTCATAGTTGGTAAGATTTCCTAGCTTATCTCAATTATTATTTATTTATTCAAAGCCTTCTCGGTTTAATTCTTATCTTTTTCCTTTCTTAAACATTGTACTTTGCATAGGAGGTAAGATTATTTTTATTAATTCTAAAACAAGTTTTATAACATTTTCCGTTATATTTTATCTTTAATCTTTGCGTTTTGAATAGACGGTAAGATTTTCTGTTATTTCGAATATTTTTATATTAATGCCATGCCTAGGTTGATAACAATTTTCGTTTTATTTTAATTTTAAACATTTTTTGCCTAGCCGGTAAGATTTCTCTTTTTAGTTCAATTATTTTTATCAATTTGTTTGATAAGATTTTTCCTTTTTATTTTATCTTTAAACGTTTTGTTATGAATAGGGGGTAAGATTTCCTTGCTTATCTCAATTATTATTTATTTATTCAAAGCCTTATAGGTTTAATTCTTATCTTTTGTATTTCTCTTTTTAAACATTGTATTTGCATAGAAGGTATAGATTTTTCTGTTTATATCGATTATTAGCATTAATTCTAGACCTAATTTGATAACATTTTTTGCTATAATTTATCTTTAATCATTGTGTTTTACGTAGAAAGTAATATTTTCTGTTATTTCGAATATTTTTATTAATGTTATTCCTCGTTTGATAACAATTTCCGTTTTATTCTAATTTTAAACATTGCCTAGTCGGTAAGATTTTCCAGTTTATATTCGTTAAACCTTTGAAAGCATTTAGCCGTAATTAGTCTACGAAAGAGTGATTTCAAATACAGCCATTGTTTCTTAAAATTACAGTTTTTTTAACTTTGGCCATGCATGCCTCTTTTGAAATGTTTCTGTTAATTTAACAATGGATTTAACAATTTATTTTAAAGGTTTATAATTTCGGTATTTCAATCTTATGCAATTATACCATAACTGTTCTCATTCAATTTTATGGTTTCTCTTCTAAATTTTCTTCACATGATAAGTGCCGACACTTGTTAATTTCAAACATTCTTTTACAGGAAGAAAGTAGATCATGTTCAACCAAGAGGTGTCAACGCTGCACTTGGGACCTTGCACATGTACACGATTTTAACCATACAGCCATAATAATGTATTTTCTGATAATTTTAAAATATTACACTGTTATTCAATTAAAATTATGATTAATCCAAACTGTATTGTTATTTTGATGAAGTGTTTGGTGGATTTCAGAATTAGTATTCAAATAGAAGTAATTTCAGTACAGTAACAAACATCAACCTCATTGGTTCTTTAACAAAAGAGAAGACAAAGTTCAGAAACCCTTTATTAACAGTATGCTAAGAGCCGAGGGGTCGGTCATTCACGAAATCTCGTTCGCTACCCGCAAAATCGAACTTTAAAAATCCGAAATCAATAAGAAATTCGGAAAGAAATCACACGTATTTTGCTGATTTCAAAATCCAATTAAAAATCGGTAAAAATCACAAAATCAATAAAGAAATCACGAAATCCATTATAAAATTCACGAAATTCAAAATAAAAAATCTCAGAATCTAAGGAAATCACTAGAAAAATCTCAAAATCCGAGGAAATCATGGAAAATACCTCAAAATCCCACGAGATCAAGGGAAATATCGCAAAATCCGAAGAAATCAAACTGGATTTCGAAATCCCGTACTTTTCCCAAAATTTCCGACTTTGTCTTTATTGTAAAGCAATAATCCAATCTTAATTATCTTTCTTCTAAAGGGAGGACATCCGCTGTTGAGTTATTGGGATTGAAGCTACAAATACTAGATTATAACCATTATCCAATTTCGCATTTGTTTCTCCAGTTCAAGAAGCTAAATATAAATGCATGGTACTGTATCAGCAAAATACTTCAATGAATGAAAGAAGGTAGTGTGGTTTTTACAGGGTTTTTGCGTGGAATCTTATGGCACTTTTTTTATTAAGAAATATAATGTCCATTTGTATTATGGCCAGAAATATTAGTTTGAAAATTGATCTGTGTCTCCCTATCATCAAACTTTTGTTTTTACCGTATCGAAGGTTGCGTATTTTTTTACGAAATTTTGAGGAACTGTTTTCTTATTACTTTGATTGAAGGTTTCTTTGAAGCGCAGTAAATGAGTAAATCGCGCACTTAGACTCTAGTGTAGTAATAGTATTTTTAAAATTTTTACTGATGGCATATTTTTAAATTATTACTGATGAGATATTTTTGAATTATTACTGATGAGATATTTTTAAATTATTACTGATGAGATATTTTAAAATTTTTTACTGATGAGATACTTTTGAATTTTTACTGATAAGATATTTTTAAATTTTTACTAATGAGGTATTTTTAAATTTTTACTCATGAGATATTTTTAAATTTTTACTGATGAGCTATTTTTAAATTTTTACTGATAAGATATATTTAAATTTTTACTGATGAGATATTTTTATATTTTTACTGATGAGATATTTTTATATTTTTACTGATGAGATATTTTTAAATTTTTTACTGATGAGATATTTTAAAATTTTTATGACTCATTAATTTTCAGTAATCCAATAGTACGTGGATTAATATCTCAGTAATTAATTTTATTTTTCCCGTTAGTAAATAGAATTCCCAGTTCGCGAGAATATAGAGTCAGTAGACTCAGTTCATACCAGCATTTCAGTTGGAAAATTCCATACCTAGTTATTATTCTATTGGATTTCGTACTAGAATTAAGTGGAACGAAGCTTTGTATTTACTGTAAATGCTTTTAACGCTATCGAATGGCAGCGTTCAACGGAAATTGTACATCTGCCATAAAATAAAGGTATTGACACAAAAATCGACGAGGTTGATGTAGTTGCGAGAAGTCAGTTAACGTCCCATTTTTCCTAACTCACAAACAACACTGAGTTCAAAAGGGCACTAACCTCGATTTCTACGCGCAAGGCTTATTGGAGTTTATAATCCTTTAGCCAAATAGGGGTTATTAATCAGTATCCTAACAATGGAATCTGATTGAATTTAAATCCTATTTTTCCTTGATTTTGAATTGTTTGGGCTGGGTATTAATCAGTCATATTTTTCTCTTAATTATTAACTATTCATGCCCTGGTATGGAATCGTTGTATGAAACATGGTTAATGAGCTTACTTATGAATCTGAGGTTCAGACGGTGAATTTCAATTTGCAAACAATCTCAGTTGTGACGTCAGAGCATAGAATAAACCTCAGGAGGCGTCTGACATTGATAGACCTCAAAATCGTACTAATACGTCATTGAAAACTACTAGTTTATCTGGTAACCTTTTACCCTAGAAATACTACGACCTTTAGAGTTTCTGACTAATTATTATCAATTACTACTTCTTTGACAATTTTTAAGATTTTTTTAAATAAAATTTTCGGGACTTTGACCGCTGGTAGAGTTCCGGAAATCGTGGATTATGCTCTCGAAGACATTCCAAAAGCCAATAAATCCTACCTAATAATAATGTTGGAGAGATAAAGGATGCGCCCATTGTTGGCAGAAATTTTGAGGTGAAAATAGTTGGATATCTGGGAGCACTGCTCCCAGCCAAGTCGAGCACTGACATCCTTTTCTCGAAGCAACTCGTGGCACTTTTAAGCCCACTGTAACTTCGTGATGGGTACAGGTAAAAGTCTGAAATTTTGCTTGCCGCGAGGACTGTCAATCCTAGCTATAGTTTCCAAATTTCAAGTTCCTACCCTATATACTTTTCGAAATATCGCAGGTGAAATTTACCTTATTTCGTCACTCCATCACTCACTCACTCACCGATCATCAAAATTCTAAGGTACTACTAGGGGAGATAGAAACTTAAAATTCATGATTTAGTTTTCATTTATTTTATTAAGCACAAAAAAATTTAAAACATCCCGAAAATTTTATAAAATTGTTTTTCAGTTCTTTATTTTAAAACAAGATGGCGCTGCCGTCTTTTCAACAGAAATAGTGTGTGTTCTTGATGAAAGGACGTAATGGTCCAAAGTTAACCGAAAGTTAAATATATATTAAAGCTAATAGGAGTAGTAGTTTAAAAGAAATGTGTCGTAACTGATGCTACATTATTATATTAGGATATCGCGTACAATCGTTATTGCATATTCTCTGCGGGTCGAAAGGGGTAATTCAGCGTAAATATGGACAAAAGTTAGCGATTATATTGGCAAACGAAGTACCACGAGAGGGTCTTGTTTTAATATAACTACCGAAGTATAACGAGAGGGTCTACAAAAAGAAGTGAGATCCTATGAAAAACATTAGCATGTACAAAAATGGGCCAAGCCTCGCTCGTGCCCTCTTCGCCGTAAAACGTTCTGAGATCCCATGTAGAGCCAAGTCTGTCTTTTGTTCTCATTCAATCGCAAATTGAACAATTATGTTATAAATTAAGTCCTTTTCCTAAATAATAACCAATATTCTTTGACTCTATCATTATTATACATCATTGTTCGTATCAAAAATATCGTGACTTGGCAAGCGCAGGTAATTACCTTATAAACGTGTACATAAGGTTATGCATAATTCGCCTTATAAACTTGTACATATCCCCTCGACCATAAACGATTTAGTGAATATCCCTTCGCTTATTTTAAAATCGGCGACGATTTAGTGAATATCCCCTCGACTCCCTTTTAATATTACTTACCTGCGCTTGCCGAGTCACGATATTTTTGATACGAACAAAGATGTATAATAATGATAGAGTCAAAGAATATTGGTTATTATTTAGGAAAAGGACTTAATTTATAACATAATTGTTCAATTTGCGATTGAATGAGAACAAAAGACAGACTTGGCTCTACATGGGATCTCAGAACGTTTTACGGCGAAGAGGGCACGAGCGAGGCTTGGCCCATTTTTGTACATGCTAATGTTTTTCATAGGATTTCTTTATCACCAAAAAATTGATTTCATAATTTTCAAGTTTATACGTTTCTTACGCCGTGGTCAATATTCAATTGTTTGCGTGTTTGAAGAACCGGTAAAATGCTAGTTACCTGCTTATTCTTTACCTGTAAGGCTGTATCATCTGCATCTTGATCAACCGTTATTTCTTTCAATAGCTGGGATACGGGCGAGTACAGATAACACCGTTGTAAAAGGTTATTTTTCAGGTTAATCACCCCCACCCCCCAAATTGCTCGAGAATTCCACCCAAAAATCAAGGGAGTTTGAATTTCTTTTGGTATGTTATGGCGAGTGATCTCATTTTATAAAGTCATTGAACGCTCCATTTTTCCTAGGTTAGCACTGGTTAAGTAACCAGACCTAGCGTTGCGATGTTATTTTGTTTGTGTGTTTGTGGCCCCGGGTACACGAAAACCAAGCGTGGATAGAATCGTATGAAGGAAAGATCCACTGTCACCTCGGAACTCGTAATGCTAAAGAAATTGCGAAAAAGCAAGTATATAAGCGCTATGGTAAGAGTTTACAACAGTTTTCCTGACTACGGATAGACCTAAAAGAACCCCATCGAGACACATTTTTAAGTTAAGATCCGCTTCCGCCTCTTGGAAGTATTGGGACACAAACAACATTGGAATATTTAGTCAAAGAACTCATTCTGTTATATTGCGACAACCTATTTAAGTTTAATTTGATGGACAGTGGTATCGAAGCCGATTTGTTGAAATTGTTTATAATCCAAGTATTTTCTCTAAACTAAGTTTTTTTGGAATTTGCGCCTGGGAATAGGGAATGCGGGCACAGTAGCTAGAATGAGACATTTTTCAGGTGGAAATGGCACTATTTATAAAGGCTGGAGGCAATGAGCTGGATTACGGCTTTTTTTTTATTATAGTTGTCGTTTAAAATTTTTCCTGACAATTAAAATATATATTGTTGTATTGGGTGTGAAAGACATTCTGGCTTTTACGATTATGATCTGTGAGTGTTTGTGTTGGTGCTTAGTTTGCGGAGGCAGGATAGTTGAAAAGACCTTTAGCTATTTGTGGAAAGACTTTAATGTACCCTAACCTTTGGACCATCTCTAATATTACCTTAGCGAGTTAGAAAACATCAGTTCTGTACTACATTATCACTTACGAAACTAACACGTCCTCTCCACCCCCAACCACACCCAACTAATACGGAAATTTTATTTACGTGACTTGTTGGTAGTTTCGAAAGTAGGACGAGTCGCATGTCCTAGTTGACGTTTAAATTGAATATAACAGACTGCCTCCCAGTATTATACGCAAAACGTTCCTTCATTCCCTTGCAGATACTACTCTACTCGAATGTAAGTATTTTGGAGCGTAACTTAACCTAAATGTCTCTTTTAAAATTTAATGTGTACCCTGTAACCACTAGACAGCGTCCAGCAAATTTCTAAAATGTGATAAAGATCTAGAAAATTATGAGGTTACTGGACATTTGATAGGTTTTTTTTTTCCAATTTTAATATAAAATTTCCTGTGAATGTATTAGCACATTACATTACCTTCCCTTACTGTAATACGTGTAAGTCACGTGATTTAGGGACATTTTCCACCTTTCCAGAAAAATTTCCAGGATAAGAAATTCCAATTTTTGCAAACTGCATTTATCTTACTATGATGATTTTTTTTACAGTCATATAAAGATGTCATTCCTCCACACTCTCGTTCGCTCATTGTTGCTTCTTATCAGCGTGATGTTATCCATTTTTAGTCTGGTTCAAAATCTAAAATCTGATGGTAATTATCATCTTAATTGTTTGGGGAAATTACGTGACTGGCCGCTAGCCAAGGGTTCCACCCTGTAAAGAAATAAATTATGGCATATTGATCATACGATCATACTACGTAAAAACGCATCAGTTGATTTGAGATTGGCAACAATAGTTTTTTTGCTGTATGCTTCTTCATTCTGATTTTAATGAATCCGCTTCAGGGGTAGTTGTAGCTTGAAATGAAGCACATCGATTTGTAACAAGAACTTCATCTGAACATGTTTTCTTTTTGTTTGCCTAAAAAGTACCACGACATGAAAAAATCAGTAAGTGGTCTCTGATTGACAGTGATTGTTACTATTATAAGAAGTAAGATAAGGGACTAGAAGTAAAGTACTGTAGCATTGGGAATAGATCCTGGCACTACTGAACAAATTTGGGAATTTTATGCCGCATCTATCGCGCCTAGACAAGAGAGGAAAAAATTGGTCGAGTTCCAAAAGATTTCATACCCCCTTCTCCTCAACCTAAAGCCGCGGAACGCGGGATTCTCCCCCATTTCACCCAAAAACAGTTTCCCCAATTCCCATTTCTCCCAAACTCATTTGTCCCAAAATATTTTTCCCCCAAAACAGAAACATTGGCTGTAAATTTCATTTACAAAATCCTCTCGATTCGTGCCTTCCACTGCTTTAATAAACTCGGCGCGTATTTGAATGTGTATCTAAAGTAACGCAATAAAACCACACTAAATGATTACAACACAAAACAATCCAACCTATGTACTTTAGGTCCTACAGACAATACTATAGAGTGACAAAGGAGGTCAAGGGTGAGGTTTACGAATTTAAAATTGAAGTGTAACGAGGAATTTTTAGGTTTTGCTTGGTAGAAGTTAATCAATGGATGTGAATAGTTTAAATTTTGAATAAACCTGAAATTACACGTTACAAAGGCTAATTTTGTCTAGGTCTTTTTCATTACCATAGGCTGAAATTAGATCTCAACTTCCGGGCTTGGGCGAAACGGGAAAAAAATCTTTTGGGCGAAATATTCCTTTTGGGGATTATGGGATTGGGGAAAATGGGAACATACCGGAACGCGGACGCGGGTGCTTCAATATAGTTCGGCCGTCTACCGCCACGAGCGTCTCACGTTTTGGAGGGAAAATTCAGAAACCGCTACTAGAGAGCCAACCGTTGCTGTGTTATCAAGAATATTCACTTTCGCCAATTGAAGAATTTGGTTACCTCGATACTTTTAGTCCCTTATCTTACCTCTGCTATAATTCATAGTTTTTAGCTTGTAAACACGTTTTTTGTTTATTTTGCAAATAAAAAATTTACCTAAATCATTACGTTGTGAATAGTTCGTAAGTATACTCGTCTAATTTCCAAAATTCGGATTTGAAAATAGTTTCTATACGGTTTCAAATTCCTTGTTTGTTTCACTGAAAACCTTTTGCGCTACGTATAGATGGTAAGTTCATAATTTATGTCGTTTAATGATTATCTCATCTTTAATGACACAATTTCCTTTATTTGTATTCATTTATAGATTGTAAGTTTATCTGTTTTGCTCAATTTACGATTTCAAGTTGAAAAACATTTCTATTCTGTACTTTTTCCTGAAAACCCCTTGCTGTGAATAGTCAGTGAGTATTATTTGCTTAGATTGAGTGCTTAGTTAATTGCCGTATCTCTATTTTGAAAATATGATTATTCTTATTACTTTTTTTTCATTTTCAAACGTTTTACTTTGTTTAGAAAGTAAGCTTTTTGGTTTTTTTTTTAATTTTTATTTTTTGTGGATGCCCCTAGTTTCCCAAAATCTTTCAGCTCATCCCTTTGTCCGAGGCTGTCAGTAATGAATGTAGGACATAATCCCCCATCATAGTCAAAAGGGTCATAATCCCCTTACATATGGAACAAAATCCCCCCGAATGGGTGTCGATGACAAAATACCCCAGCCACAGGAATTATTTCCACCCAAATGTGTTTACGACAAAATACTCCAAAAGCACGGTGTAAATCAATAAGAAGGTTTATAAGGAGAGAAAACATAAATAGATGTTTTATAATATATTCAAAAAACGTTTCGAAAATTTAGAAATTTCATGTATTTACCGCCAGGGAGACTGCTGCGCGACTGAAAATTGAAATTTTCAACACCCGAAGAAACTTTCACAATTCTCATACCATTAGAGTAAAATAATATGACAAAGCTCTATTTTATTAAGCATTTAAAAGTAAGAAAAACATTGTTCAATAAGGCATAATGTTATTTCGAAAGTAAATGAAGACAATCAACAATATTTTGGAAAAGGGGTAACATTGTATCCAAATATCCTAACTCTAACCAATTCAATCAAAACTTAACCCAACCAAACCCAATCTAACCGAAACAAACCCAACCCAACCTAAATTAACAACAATAAAATTAAAATATTGTCAAAGGCAATATTCAATGTCAGTGACACCACCCATTAACAATTCCAAATCAAAACTTTTTTTTGATATTTGCAAATTTTCTATAATATTTACGCCCATAGCTCATTATTGCTTCGTAAACATTTTTCCCTGAAAATGAATGAAATAATTAAAAATAAGTCAAACTAAATTTTAATGTTATTTACTTATCTTCGGTGATTCGAACTCACCCTCTTCACTCCGCTGTTTAACGCGTTATCTATTACACAATCAGATCGCTTAAGCATCTATTGTTTTAGATTATTGCTTTTTACGACCTTTCTATTTTCACTATGTCGGGGATTATGACTGGGGGATTTTGTCTAGGGAGTTGGGGGGATTTTGTACTCTTTCCTTAGATTGAGGGTAAATGGCCGGGGGATTTTGTACTTTTTCAAAATGGGGGATTATGACCGGGGCCTTTTGTTTTGGGGGTATTTAGTCCGTATACCGTCAAGAATAGCAGAGTGGGCCGAGGCCATATTTTTGTTCTTTATTTTTCTATCCACGGTTCATTTTATTAATTTTTATGGAAGTATCAGCATATCTTTAAATTCATATTTATTTTTGAACATTCTGTAATGCACAGGAGGTAAAACGTTTAATTCCGTTTATTTATTAATTTTATTCCTTGCTTGAGAACATTCTTTTTGTTTTAATTTGAACATTGTTTCATGCGTAGGAGTAGGTAAGATTTCTCTGTTTTTCGAATTTCGATCATTTACTAGGCCTAATTAAATTTAGGCCTAGTAGTTTGATAACATCTATCTTACTCACCTTTAAAAATTTTGTTTTGCTACGTAGCTCTATGTAAGATTTTTCTGTTTATTTCGAGTTTTTATTTATTAATTCTATCAGAAGTCCATTAAATTAGCCTAGGAAGTAAACAAATACAATAGCTGGTATAGCGTACGTTTCTGCTGGGGTAAGAAGAAATAACTTATTTCTTCTTACCCCAGCAGAGACGTACGCTTATTTCAAATAAAGGGTTAAATTTTTCCCCCTTTCCTAACACTGTTAGAAATCTCGAGTTCCTCTCTAGGAAGTCTTTCTTGACGTGAGCGGGGCGCAACTTCTTGAGCCTATGAACGATGGATCTCTAAAGGGTAGATTGTTTGCTTTAAAAAAAAATAAAAAAAGGAACGGCAACGGTCGTTAAATAGTTTTATTTTCAATAGGTTTATGAAGAGTCATAAAAAACTGAATGCCCTTGACTGTTCCAAAATTCACCCCCCCCCCCATCCGTTCTCCTGATTCTATGCTAAAGAGGGCTCGGTTTTACAATGGAAGGGAGCGTTTTCCGGTCCCTTTAGAGATACAGTGTTCATTTTCAGCCAATAGTTTTTAGCCACATCGTATATATATACGATGAGGCTATTAGTTTGTCCCGCGAGCCTGTGGGTGTGGTGGTCGTGGCCGTGGCCCTGGTGGTCGTAGTAGTTTTTCGCGATTTGGAATGTGGTCAGAGTTACCCAAAGAAATAGTTAGTCAGAGCTAACCGAAGAAATGGTTATTTTATTGCTTTGGCAGTATAAAACGTTTCGTTCGACATTGAAGAGAGAGTGAATGTGAGAGAATTGTGGTGAGGTGATATTTTTCGTTCGTGTATTTTAAAAGGGTGGGGATTATAATAGTAAGTGCAAGCATGCATTTAATTGTACAGGTAAGGTTAAGCTTTGTGAAATGTGGTTTACGTTTGCTCGATATATTTAAAGCTAGAGAGAGAGAGAGAGGGGAATTTAGTATTTGGCTTAATTTAAATGGAAGGTTTAATACTCCCTTTAAAATTCCTGTCACCCGTCAACAATAAGGGTTTCACGCTTTTCATCTCACCCCCCGATTTCAAATTTCAAAGAGTTCGAGGGGGATTTTTAAAAAGCAAAAGGAACTATATACCGACGTTATATTTGGAAAGGTGGTGTTTATTACTAGAAGTTACGCCTATTTCTCCATAAATCGAGAAGAGTTTTAAAAGAAGGTACTAGCTTGGGGCACCAGATATTACAATTATAACGTAAGTAAATTTATTGAAGTAAGGATTAGAGGGTTATAATTTTTCTTAGGGCATCGAGGTGCTATTCACTGTGATACCACTGTTAAAGGTTGCGCATCCTAGGGGTGCTCACTCACGTTTTCCGTTCGTGTCACACTATAATTATTACTGAAGTAAAAAAATTTCAGTAATAATGTTTAAATAATACTTCGAAAAATCACTTCTAGGTGGCGCTGGCTCCATATTTTTCATGTGAACGATTTTTAGCCACATCGTATGATGAACATCTACGATGTGGGTCTTAGTTTGACCTGCCCTGGTGGTGGTGGTGGTGGTGGTAGTGGGGGCGTCCCTCCCTTAAAAATTCCTCTTACCCGCCGACAATAAGAGTTTCACGCTCCCCCATTTTAACATTCAAAGAAATCGAGGGAAATTTTGAAAGCAAAAGCAAGTATTTACTGACGTTCTTTTTAGAATGGTCTTAAGGCGCCGGGATATTACAATTATTGGGTGTTTTACCGAATTCTTTCTCTTTCAAACTCTTCTGACCATAAGTTCATGTTAGAAATTTATAAGAAGCGATAAGTGTGCATCGGCATAAGTCTATGTTGTAAACTCATCGAGGGGATAATCACTAAAACTATCTGTTCTTCGATTCGCCGGAATATTACAATTACGGCATAAGTAATTTTATACGGGTAATAATTCTATCACCGTTTAGGGTAGGGCATCGAGGGGCTATTGACTCTGATTTTATGCACGGTAAATTATTTAAGCATTGTAAAAGATAGCACTATTCACTCATTAGGGTGAGGTATAGAGGGGTTATCCACTCATTAGGGTAGGGTATAGAGGGGCTATTCACTCGTACGATGTGGCTACTATTACGAGCCCTTGGACCGCCTTGTTTCTCTCTCGATAGGGCAAATTTTGGCGTACGAGTCGCACATAAACCAGAGATCAGAGAAAAATTTTCGCAGGGTGGCGAATGTGTCGCCCTTCTTCAGTATTGCTACACAAGAGAGGGGAGTTCCCAGGCTAATTTAATGGACTTCTGATTATATTCAAAGTTTGATAACATTTAACCGTTTTATTTTTTCTTTAAAAATTTGGTTTTGTCTAGGCGGTAAGATATTTCTGTTTATTCCTAGTTTTTATTTGTTAATTCTATATCTAGTTTGATATTATTTTCCATTTTATTTTATCTTTAAACATTTGGTTTTGCACAGGCGGTAAGATTTTTCTTTCCTTTTTGATCATTGTTCTATTCATCACATTTCTAGTAAGATAACTACTTTTTTCTTTTGTTTTTAAACATTTTCTTATGCATAGCGAGTAAGATTTTTCTGTTCAGTTCAATTATTTTTTTAATTAATTATATGTCTTTTTTGAGAAAATAATTTTTATTTTATTTTGGATATTGTGTTTTGCATAGTCGGTAAGATTTCATTGCTTATCTCAAAAATTTGTTAATTTATTGAATGCCTACTAGGTTGAATTCTTATCTTTATTTTAAATTTTTTTAACATTGTGTTTTGCATAGGAGGTAAGATTTTTCTGTTCATTTCAATTATTCATTAATTAACTATGTCTTTTTTGAGAACATAATTTTTGTTATATTTTGGACATTGTGTTTTTCATAGTCGGTAAGATTTCATTGCTTATCTCAAACATTTGTTTATTTATTGAATGCCAACTATGTTGAATTCTTAACAATTTTTAATTGTTTTAACTTTGTATTTTTGTATAGACTGTAAGATTTTTCTGTTCATTTCAATATTTTGTTTAATTAATTACATGCCTTTTTTGAGAAAATAATTTTTATTTTATTTTGGAAATTGTGTTTGCATAGTTCGTAAGATTTCTTTGCTTATCTCAAATATTTGTTTTTTTTTACTGAATACCTACTAGATTGAATTCTTAATTTTTTAATTTGTCTGTTAACATTCTGCTTTGCATAGAAGGCAAGTTTTTCCTGTTTATTTCGATCATTTTTATTAATTCTATGCCTAGTTTGATAAAATTTTCCATTCTTTTATCTTTCAACATTGTGTTAGGCATAGTCGAGCTTTTTCTGCTTATAAAATATATCGTTTTGGATTTTGGTGCTTTGAGACGTGAAAATTCCGTAAAGCTTCTGATAATCAATTATCGGCAATTAGTCTACGAAAGAGTTATTTCAGTTACAGCCATGGTTTCTTAAAATTACAATCTCATGAACTTTGGTCATACGTGGCTCTTCTGAAAACACTATTGTAACCACGCTTTGCGAGATTTCTAAACTCGCCCCACGTGGCCATAAAAGCCTTGGCTAATACTAAAATTAAACTACTCCCGTTACTTAGGTTCAATCATACTTTTATGAAACTAACTAAATTAAATACCGATTTGTGTTTATTACAAATTAAAGAACATAAAGTTTAAACATAATTACTAATAATTATGAAGTCCAATTCCAGGGTCAAAGCCCTACGCTTGAGCATACTACTACATCCTAGTAGTGGAAAGTGACTGACTTGCTATCATAAGTAGTCGACCCTTAGTTAAGAAAAGGTCAAAGGTAACACAGTGTGTTAATCCTCTATATGACCTTACACACCTGGAGTAGAAACTCAGGAGGTCCCTAAACTACTACGGAAGGTTACATTATAAATTTAGCAATTTATTTTAAGGGTTTCTATTTTCGGTATTTCAAATTGGTGCCCCACATCATCATCACAGCATAGATTCTCTCTATTTTTATGTTTCGTTACATGATCAGTGCCAACACTTGTTAACTTATTATATTCTTTTATAGTTGGAGCGTAGTTCGTTTTCAACTAAGAAGACTCAACACTACACCTGGGACATGGCACACGTACACGATTTCAACCATACATAAAAAATCTTATATAATCGACATAACACTATCCAATAATTTTAAAATATTACACTGTTACGCAATTAAAATTATGATTAATCCAAACTGTATATTTATTTTCATGAAGCGTTTGGTTTTTCTTCTGAATTAGTGTAAGAATAGATAATTATTAAAAGCTAAGAAGGAATTGTACAGTAACTACCATCAGCCTCCTTGATACTTTTACAAATACCAGAAGTGAGATGAGACTAGTGAAGGGCTCTAGCATTGTAATAGATCCTGGCACTAGTGAACAAATTTGAGGATTTTATGCCGCTTCAATCGCGCCTACGCTAGAGAGAAAAAAATTGGTCGAGTTCCAAAAAAATTTCTTACCCCCTTCCCCTCAATCTAAAGCGGCGAAACACGGACGCGGGTGCTTCAATCTAGTTCGGCCGCACCGCGAGCGTCTCACGTTTTGGAGGGGAAATTCAGAAACCGCCACTAGAGGGCCAACCGTTGGTGTGTTATCAAGAATATACACTTTCGCCGAGTGAAGAATTTGGTTAGCTCAGTACTTCTAGTCTCATCTCACTTCTGCAAATACTAGCCTTTATACTCTGATTTTAAACATTATCCTTTTCGGTATTTTGTTCCTCCTGTTCATGTTATAGTAAACCAAGAAGTTAAATTAAACTTCCTATACAAAAAGGCTTAAATTTTCTTCGATGTCGATTTATTCAGGTAATTCTTTTCAAAATCTGTCCTTATTGTAAAGCAAAAAATTAGGGAGGACATCCGCTGTAGAGTTATTAGTACAGGTCCAAATACTAGCTTATTTTACACCATTCCGTAATATCGTTTGATTTTAACCATTGTCCAATCCTGAATTTCGTTTCTCCTGTTCATGTTATAGAAACCAAGAATTAAAATTTAGGAACGGGCGTTACATGGTACTGTACCAGCATGATAACAAAAATAGTAATAATACGTTTTCTGAAAACTAACTCTTATGGAGTTCAGAAAAAAAGAGTCAAAAGGTATTGGTCCATCATAACTATTATTAAAAACATTTTAATCTTTATGTCTAGCCAAGGGTCAGAAACAATCTGAGCTGTTAATCAAAAATCGATGCCTAAAAAGTTGAATGTTCATTGAAATATATATATATTTTTAAATATCAAAAAAAATTAGAGACGCCATATTTAATTAAAACGAAAAAGAAAAAATTCAATTAAACACATTACTAAAATTTGCAGCTGAGAGTATCCCTTTCACGTGGATTATTTGTTCAACAAATATTTGTAATTTTTGTATTGGTTACTTAATTTTCCCCAGTTTTCAAGAATAAGAATCAGCGTGTTTAGTTTCATTGGGAATATTCCATATCTAGATATTTTTCAATGGGATTTTATATTTAAAGTGAGTGAAACGAAGCTTTGTCTCCACTGTAATTAGTCATAATTTATTTTGGGCCATCGAATGAGCGAGTTTAACGGATGCCCAACACCTGCCAGAAAATAAAGGTGCATGATGGAAAGCAAGGCGATTGATACTGTTATGAAAAGTCAATGAACGTTCCATTTTTCATATCAGACAAACAGCATCGCTTTCTAATCGACGCTAACCTCACTTTGCTGGCGCCATGGCTTAATTAAATTTTTTAATCCTTAGGCAAGCTAGAAGGTATGAAGCACTTACCTAACAATGGTGTTGCTGAGTTTGAATTTAATAATATGCGTATGTTGAATCAGGCAGACTTTTTCTCTTTTAAGTAACTATGATTCTGAATGAAAAGGTGCTTCTAAAAAATTTGTTAATAAATGAATAAGGCTTTCTTATTATCAATATTGGCTTGTGAATTAGACCTATTTGTTAGTGATCGATCTTATAGATCACACTAATACCATATGCGAAAAGTACTTGCTCATTTGGTACTTGTTTAAACATTAAAATATATCGGTGCAAGGTTCGAACTAATTGAACCATCTTATAAGATGGTTCAATTAATCTTGAAATTTGACGAATAAATACTATAGTATTTATTCGTCAATTTTCAAGATTTCTTTAATTTATCATGTAAGGCAGTACAAGGCTTGCAAAATCAGTAATGTGGTCTACCGTGTTCTCCTTCAATAGTCGGCATATCATCACCCCACTTACAGAAGAATTACACGAAGACGATACGACCCTTTACCCTTTCATAACCTAAAGAAATATCCTTTCCAGCAGAAATTATGGAGAGTATGGTTGATGTATGCGAGTTATAACGAATGATGTCATTTTATAAAGTCATTGAACGCTGGATTTTTCCTAGTTTTCAAACTTCAAACAAAATTATGTTGGTATTTTTTGAATCTAGAACAAATGAGATATGATCTAAAACTACACGGTTTTCAGTCTCGTTTCCTATTTGACGGTTTTAATAAAACCAAAGATAAAACCGCATTTGAATTTCTATATAAGAGACTGCCTCCCACCATTATACGCAAGACGTTCCTTCATTCCAGCAGATACGACCGTACTCAAATGTAAGTATTTTAAAGCATAAATGAATCTGTTCAATAGGGTTTAGTGTTAGTTTTCTTCTCCGATAGAAAGGTCACAAGTCTGACATTCTGGTTTTTGCTAGGTGTGGTTATGTAACCAGACCTAGCTTTGCGCTGATGTTCTGAGTTGTCTGTGAGTGTGTATGTTTGTGGTTTGCTTTGCTTGTGCAGGTTATATAAACGAAAAGACCTTTTTAGCTAGGTGTGGTAAGACCTTAATATACCCCAACTGTTGGGTAATCTCGAATACTACCTTAGCGAGTTAGAAAACATGAATACTGTACTTCAATAGCACATACGAAACTAAGTTCACGCCCTCACCACACCTGGCTAATACGTAATTTGTTTTACGTGACCTGTTATATTTAAACACCGTGTTTAATTGTCACTCATTACGAATATAATCTGCACTCGGGTTGGCCATTATTAACGACGTTGTAAATTACATTTCCTTTTCTCTCTGGTGATTGAATAGTGACCACACTTTCTATTTTCAATTTCTTGGAGGACGTGGGAAAGATTTTGGAAAATTTTTAAAAAAATGTGTATTTCTTGAACGAAAAGGAAAAAGTTTCACTAAATTTCTGATGATTTTAATTAAAATGTTAGGTTTTTGCATATCTTAGAGTATAACGTCACCATAGGCTTAGGAGCTACAAAAAATATGAAGCAACAGAAGGATATAACGTAAAGGCAGCCCGCTTACTTCTGTTCTAGCTCTGTTATTGGTTCTTAATTTTCGAATGTCCATTACGCCCTCTTTTTTCACCCTTATTCTATACAGCTCCCACTAATAGGCGAGTTAACTTGTCGAGAGTGCGTAGATGTAATTTCAAATCGTTTTAAGCAACTCATTAAATTTCGTAACTGCGCAGGTGATTGCATTAAATAGTCGGTTTTATGGAAGAGTTAAGAGCTTACCTAGGGATTGTTACCCTCTACCTCACTTTCATAACTTTGATTGCGTCAGAAAGGGCTGAGTATTTATATTGAAGGGAATTCAAGCATTTAATTGAAGGATCAGGTGCTCCTATCTCGTCTAACGCCGCACCGCGTCTCCCGTCTCGCTCTCAGCTTTCCTGAAATTATCAAATTGGATTTGTTTGTTAATATTTTAATAACAGTGACTGCTTGAATCCATTGTTTGTAAATAATTTGGGCCTTGAAGATTAAAGCTACTGGCCAGGTGCACCTAAGTTTTTTTTAAATGCTATTGTCTACCATGTAATCAGGTTACTTAAATACAGGCCAGTGTCAGGTAAACTCCCAAAGTTTTGCCACGATTTAGAATATTATGAGGTAACTTTACATCTTATAGGATTTTTTTAAATTTTTATGTATCTGTGAAACTATTACCACATTTTCATCGCTACCTGTAATAATTGAAAGTCATGTAATTTTAGTGATATTTTCCAACTATCCAATAAAATTTCAGGACAAGTAGTTAGAAGTTTCTCAATCTGCATTTATCTCACCATGAATATATGATTTTTTACAGTTATACAAAGATGTCATTCCTTCAGACTCTACTTCGCTCGTCTTTGCTTCTTGTCATCGTGATGTTTTCCATTTTCAGTCTGGTGCAAAATCTCGAATCTGACGGTAATTACCACCTCATTATATTTAGGGTGAATTACGAGTTTGGTCGCCGGCCAAGGTTCCCACACAGTGTAGGATCAGGGATAGATTTAACTTTAGAAGTAGGAATGGAGAACAGAGTAATCTGGGCGCGCTGTCATAGTCCCGGACCCCCTTCCACGGGAGTGAGAGGAGTGAAAGAAGCGACGGGTCATAGCGAAAGAGGCAAAAAGAAATTACGTACTTTTCGCCGTCCCGTCAGCTATACGTCATCAAAACGTAGTTTAAAACTGAGGCAATAAGATAATTTAAAATTTTCGTTAGGTGTTGGAGGGAGGGCTCTATACTGGGTGTCTATAAGTAAATAATAACAGTTCTAAATTCATTCTTCTAAAATTAAGTCTATCCATGATAGAAATAAATTATGATATATTGACCAGAACAAGTGCAAACGGTCTAAGATATATCTGTTGATTTGAGAGATGTTATTGCGTTCTGTAGCCTCATTCTGATGGTATTAATTAGTTGTAGCTTGAATAGCAGGAGTTCGATTTGTAACCATAACTTCATCTGAATATTATTTTCTTTTTGTTTTCCTAAATAGCACCACGACATGAAACAGCCAGTAAGTGTCCTTTGATTGTTACTATTATTTATTATTTTAAGCTTAATTGAAAACAAATTTTTTTAATTTATTTTTCAACTAATACATTTCTCTTTGAACAGAGAGTAAGTTTGTTATAACTATTATGTGTGAATTGAGAACTCACATCATATTTTGTGCTTATTCGGCTTAAAGCTTTGGCGCTATGAATAGATGGTAAGTTTCTTTCTTTTAATCCAATATCAATTTAATTCTAATTTTAAAATGTTCCATTTATTTACCCAAAACATTGCGCCGTGAATAGAAGGTGCAGTACGTTTTGCTAATTTCTGTGATTATTGATTATTTGAACTTTCATAACACGTATATTGTTTATATCTTTTAAACACCGTGTTACAGGCCGTAAGTTTCTTTCCTTAGTGCTTTAATTTTACAATATTAATTTTTATAACAATTAAATCGTTTCACTTACTTTGTGAATAGTTCGTAAGTATACACTTCTTATTTCCATAATTAATTTTTGAGAATAAGTTTATTTGAAATATTTTAATTATGTATTTATTAAAATTTGATCAACTTTTTTTCATGATTATTTCACTGAAACCCTTTTGCGATACATAAAGATCGTAAGTTCACTTTTTACTTCGATCAATAATTATCTCATCTTTAATAACACTTTTTTTTCTTTATTTCTGTTATTTTATAGATAGTAAGTTTTTCTGATTTTCTGAATTTACGATTTCAAGTTGAAAAACATTTTTTTTTTGTCTTTTATACATTTCCCTGAAAACATGGGCTATGATTAGTGAGTAAGTAGGCCTACACTTTACTTATTGCGAATGCTTAGTTATTTATTGTACGTCTAATTTTAAAGTATAATTATTATTTTATTTTCCTTTTTAAATGTTCCATTTTAAATAGAGAGTAAGATTTGTTGTTTTAATTGTTCATTCAGGGAGTCATACCTTAAAGTAGAAGGACGGAATGAATTCTCTAAGTCGGAGCGCACCGACTCCCCCACGATCGCGTGGCGCTAAGGCAGGTTTAAGAGAACCAGTGAGATACTGGTTGGTTTTAAGAGACAGTCCAAATTTCGTGACGGTTGGGTGTATGGTTCCTTCCATCTACTTTTATATATGGCTCCCTGATACATTCATGGAGGAAAAAATGTTAAGAAGAAGAAACGTATCCGGCTTCTAGTATATGTGTTAAAACAGAGAGATTTATAATAGGGAGTGGAAGCTCTTGCCCTTGACAGTGCTAAATACAATGTAGCTCAAACAAGTATGCTGCGACTCTAAAATTGGCCAAGTAAATTTCCCGTCACATGACACTCCTTTAATTTTAAAGTTTGCCCTCAATCACTGTTGGTTGTACAATTACCCAATAAGGGTTCGCGATTTCGAGTGCGACTGGCGCCATTTGGAGTTATTTTAAGTCAGATGTTTCCCTTTACCCAAAAAGGTAGTGTCCATCTCCCTAGACCCTCCCGCAACATTTTAGACCCACCCAAGAGGGAGGGGCCACAAAAAATAGTACCGGAAATAGACCTGGCCAGTTTTGTTAATCACGTGATTTTGAGCTATATAATATTCCTCAGTTTCCACTCCCTATTATAAATTCTCTCTGGTTAAAATGAAGAATATTATGGTATAATTTTGAGGACATTCAAGTTCGTTTGGTTGCGTGGTAAACGTTTTTAATTCTGCGGCTCTTAGTTCCAAAACATCTTTAGCCCATTAAATCCTTCCTTTGTCGAAGGTTGTCAATAATGGCAGGGTGGACCCTGACCATCTTTTTATCTTTTTCTTCTTATTCTTCTTTCCATCCACGGGTCATTTAATTAATTAGGTCAAGTCTTAGCATATGTTTAAATTGAAATTTTATTTTTGAACATTCTGCCACGCACAGGAGGTAAGATTTCTGTATTCATTTCGATTTTTTTATTAATTCTAAGCTTAGTTTGATAACATTTATCTTTTTATTTTTAAACGTTTTTTCATGTCTGTTTATTTTGCTTTGCATAGGATGTAAGATGTATCTGTATATTTCGATTATTTATTTATTCTATGCCTAGTTTGATAACTTTTTACCTCTCCGAGTGACGTATGTCACGGAGAGGTTCTAATTTCGACGTGTCTGTGTGTCTGTGTGTCTGTCTGTGTGTCTGTCTGTGTGTCTGTGTGTCTGTCTGTCCGTTGTTACACCCACGTGACCGCGTTCGCAGTTTGCAAATCGGAGCAAACGTGTATTCAATTTCCAGACCGTATTTACAGTCCCGGAAATTGTATTCGACTTACAGGCTATTACTCCATTGCCTGTTTAACAACTCTGTTCATTTGTCCACCCCACATGGACACTAGTCTGAACTTATTGGCTTCTAAACACCACCATCTTCTAGTTTTTCGCCCATTCCACATGGACGGACACCAGTCTGTACTTACTGGCTTCTAAACACCACCACCTTCTCGTCTTTGTCCATTCCACATGGACACCAGTCTGTACTTACTGGCTTCTAAACACCACCATCTTCTATTCTTTGTCCATCCCACATGGACACCAGTCTGTACTTACTGGCTTCTAAACACCACCATCTTCTATTCTTTGTCCATCCCACATGGACACCAGTCTGCACACCTGGCTTCTAACACCACCATCATCCTTAAGGTTAAGACATACGCGGCGATCGGCTAGGGTTACGAGAAACGTCTAGCCTTCCATTGACGGGGTCTTCCGCCAAGGTTCACGCAATTGCGATGTTCTTATCCATAGCTGCGATTCGAAACCCTTATATACTACCTATTTGAGTAAGGCGACGCAACGGGCGTATGCTTCATTTCAAACGCCAATATTAGTCAGGTCTCTCAAGAATGTTTAATTGTTCTTTTTTAAAACGATGTAACGTTCAATAAGGCGAATAACTAACGAAGAAAATATTAAATATTAATTATATTTATTTTAATATTTAAGATAATCTTGTTTCTCAATTCAAAATTAATACGGAAAGAGTTAAAAAGCAGTCTATGTTATTGTCTGTGTGTGTCCGTCCGTTATTACACTAGTGCCGCAGTGCGCTGCGTTAGAAGTTCGTTTTGTTTTGATGTGTAAAGAAATCCTACAGAACCATAATATTCCCTTTATCCTTAATATAAAGTGAATATGATGAAATATTTTTCGTAATTATGATGCATTTAGTGCTTTTGTAGCTTTAAAGCTCTGTTTCATTTTAATATTCCAAAGAGTTTTACTAATATTATTATTTGAAATGGCTGTTTATAAATTACTAAAGCTATACTACATCTGTATATAGAATAATCCTTGGTTTAGTAATTTTATGAAGAAAGCTAAGAACTAGACTCCGGCGGGTATATCTAGTACTACTTGCAATAAGCTTAGTGAAATATAGAGTAAATAATTGAGGCCTGAGGTGATGTAAACTTTGGGTTTTGATTTTCGTGTCTGAAATGAAGAGACATGAACGGTTCAGAGTGAGCCGAAAGTTAAATACACTCTTAAATAATCAGGTTAAGATTTTATAATAGAAGAAAAGATCATGTTGGCAATTAGATTAGTAGGGCTAAGCTACAGAGTTTTTATTCTCTTTATGGTGCGCATTGACTATCAGTGCGTCTAGCTACAATTTAGCTTTGGTATTATCACTCATGTTGGCAAACTAAGAATATTGTTTAGGTGAGACGAGACGATAGTGTTTACACTGCTAACCAGTTGTGAATGTAGCTATCAGAATATAGGGTAAACAGCTGAAGCGTAGACTTCATTTCCTGTTCTTTTTGCCATTAACTGATTTCCATGGGTCCAAGATTTATCCTTATTGGATGTAAAATGTCGTCTGCTTTACTGTATATTCGCTATGCTTGGAATACTGCTTCAATATTTCGAAAATGTTTACTTCAAAAAAGAGAAATAATTCCATATCTAGGTAAATAACTTTGCAGTAGTAGACCTCTTGACTCGGAGAGGTAATATTTTGGTTTTCCCAACTTGTTTATTTTGAAACATTTTTTTCCTTAGTCGGTAAGATTTTTTTCTCTTTATTTTGAGTTTTTATTAAATATTTCAATAATTTGATGTTATTTTCCATTTTATTTTACCTTTAAACATTTGGTGTTGTATAGACAGTAAGATTTTTCTGTTTATCTCTAGTTTCTATTTATTAATTCTATGCCTATAGTTTGTTAACATTTTACGTTTTATTTTGCTTTTAAACATTTGGTTTTTCATAGTCCGTAAGATTTTTTTTCTGTTTATCTTGAGCTTTATTAATTCTATGCCTGTTTTGATAACATTTTTCGTTTTATTTCATCCTCAAACATTTTCTTTTGCAGGCAGTAAGATTTTTCTGTTTGTTTCGAGTTTTTATTTATTAATTCTATGCCTAATATGTTAAAATTTACGTTTTATCTTTAAACATTTTGTTTTGCATAGTCCGTAAGATTTTTCTATTTATTTCCAGTTCTCATTAATTCTATGCCTAGTTTGTTAAAATTCTCCGTTTTATTTTACCTTTAAACATTATGTTTTGCATAGTCCGTAAGATTTTTTGTTTATCTTGAATTTTTATTTATTAATTCTATGTCTAGTTCGTTAACATATCTCGTTTTATTTTATCTTTAAACATCTTGTTTTGTATAGTCCGTAAGATCTTTCTGTTTATCTTAATTTATTATTTAGTAATTCTATGCCTAATTTGTTAACATTTTCGGTTTCATTTTACCTAAAAACATAATGTTTTGCATTATAAATATTAAAATTCCGTTCCATGGTAAAAACTTTATACGAATTATTTTTGAAATAAGTGCTGCTACTTCATGGAAGTAGAATGTAGATAGAAGAATGTTTTGCATAGTCGGTAAGATTTTTTCTTTATTTCAAATTTCTCTTTAATAATTCTATGCCTAGTTCGTTAACATTTTTCGTTTTATTTTATCTTTAATCATTTGGTTTTGCATAGCACGTAAGAAGATTTTTTATCTATTAATTCCATACTTTGTTTGTTAATATTTCCGTTTTATTTTAAACATTTTGTTTTTTATAGTGGGTAAGATATTCCTGTTTATTTCGAGTTTTATTTATAAATTCTATGCTTAGATCGTTAACAATTTCCGTTTTATTTTATCTTTAAACATTGTGTTTCTCTCATAGCCGGTAAGATTTTTCTCTTTATTTTCATATAATTCTAGGTATGCCTTGTTTTATAACATATTATTTTTTATTTCATCTTTAAACATCTTGTTTTTCATAGGACGTAAGAATTTTCTGTTTATTTAGATGGAATTTATTAATTCTATGCTTACCTATTTTGATAACCTTTCCGTTTTATTTTTTCTTTAAACGTTTTTTTTTTTGCATAGTGGGTAAGATCTTCATTTTTATTTCCTGTTCTTATTTATTATTAGTTTTTTAACATTTTTTCTTATTATATCTTGAAACTTTTTGTTTTTCATAGATGGTAAAATTTTTCTGTTAATTTTTATACAATTCTATTCCTATGTAACATGTTCTGTTTTATTTTATCTTTAACTAAATTGTTTTTTTATAGGAAGTAAGAATTTTCTGTTTATTTCGATTATATTTATTAATTCTATGATCACCGAGTTTGATAACATTTTCGTTTTTTATTTTTAACATTTTGTTTTGCATAGTCCGTGAGATTTTCCTGTTTATTTCGATAATATTTATTAATTATATGCTTAGTTTAATAACATTTTTCGTGTTATTTTTTCATTAAACATTTTACTTTGCATAGTCCGTAAGTTTCGATTACATTTATTAATTTTACGCTTAGTTTAATAACATTTTCTGATTTTATTTTATTCTTACTCATTGTTTTTTTCATAGCCCCTGGAAGTAAGATTTCTGTTTCTTACGATTATTGTTGTTTTAATGTATTTAGTTCAAAGAAAATATGGTTTCCTTTTCTAATGTCGTTGTGGTTAGACACTGAATATAGTGTTTTGTATTTTGAGGCCTGAAAATTCCGTAATACTTTTGATAGGCGATTAGCCGCAATTAGTCTACAATAGATTGATTTCAAATACGTGAATACTTTTGTAAAATTATAATATTACGAACTTTGCTCTTTTGAATACACTCTATTGTTTTAACAAAATTGCATTAACGGTTTAGAATATCGATATTTCAAATTGGTGCATTATAGCATAGCTGCTGTCAAATGTTTTCATGTTTTATTTATGTTATTTTACATGATAAGTGTCAACACTCGTTAATTTAAAATATTCTTACATAGGCCTCGGTCGAAAGTAGTTCGTCTTCAACCAAGGGGAGTCAACACTGCACCTGGGACCTGGCACTTGAACACGATTTCAAAAATAATGAAAAAAACCTTGTATAATCGACATAATGCACTTTCCAATAATTTTACAAAATTACACTGCAGTGGCGTCGCTAGGCCTTTTTTGGGGGGGCTATAGCCCCCCCCCCAAATTCCAAAGTTAGCCCCCCCCCCCAAAAAATCCGTAAACCCTACCAAAAAATTGCTGTTAGCATCCTAAAATTCTGTAGCAATATATAAAACATTATAATGATAGATTCGTTAAGTTTCATCTCTGCAGAGATGAATTTCAATATCAAACAGTACAATTTTGAAGAAAAGAACAGATGGAGACAAGTAAAATGTTTCATGTTCTTTCGAAGGGAGTCCCAATAGTGTGGACTAAAAGCTAACCAAAACTAAAAATAAACGAGTGAAAATCCTTCATAATCGGTTCCGTTTTTATCAATAAAAGACTGTGTATCTTTAAAATACGAAAAATTTCACGTTGACACAAAATTACGTAGTTTTAAAGGTCTACACATTATCCAATGAACCCATTATGCAATTTTTTTTTATTAAGTTCTTATAATAACTAGTTTGCCCAGATTTAGCCCCCCCAAATTTCAAACCCTAGCGACGCTACTGTTACACTGTTACGCAATTAAAATTATGATTTATCAAAAACGTACATTTATTTTGATGAAGTGTTTGGTGGATTTCTTAAATAGTAGAAAATCATACCAGAAGGAATTGTACAGAAAACCGCAACAACCTCATTGATGTTTTGACGAAAGAGAAGACAAATTCAAAATCCTTTAATTTTAACAGTATGTTGATTGAGAGCGCTGTAAAGATCAACTTCTATTAAACTTCCTCAATAAAAAGACATTTATTTAATTTTTCTTCAATGTTGAATTATTCAGGTATTTCTAATCAAAATATGTCTTTATTATAAAGCAATTATCCAATCCTAATTATATTTCTTCAACAGGGAGAACATCCGCTGTTCAGTTACTAGGATTGTAGCTCAAGATTCTAGCTTACAGACTTCGATTATCCAGTTGCGAATTTTGTTTCTGCGGTTTGTGTTATAGAAGACCAAGAAGCAAAATTTAAGAACGGTCGTTACGTGGTACTGTACCAGCATGATAACCATAATAATAATGCTTTTTTTCTGGTAAACTAGCCCTTGTGAAGTTCAGAAAGAATGGTTCAAAGGTTTTGGCCCTCCATAAGTATTATTAAAAACCTTTTAATCTTCATCAGTTTGAAATATCTAGCCAAGGGTCACAAAGAAACTGTGCTTCTCATCAAAAGTACATGCCTTAAAAATTCAATCAAATATTACAGAGTTTGGTTGGAAATGAATTCCACTAGAAGGAAACACAAACCAACCCGACTTGATTTGTCAGGTAGGCTATGGTTTTTACCGTATTCAAGTTTGTGTGTTTTTTACGAAATTTGATAAATACTTTAGGGCTAGTGTACTAAATAAACATATTCATCGAATGGATTAAAATTAAAATTTATTATTAAACATGTTCGTAGATAAAAATTAAAATTCATTAATATATACATATTCATGGATAAAATTAAAATTCAATAATATATACATATTCATGGATAAAAATTAAAATTCCTTAATAAACATATTCATGGAAAGAAATTAAACTTCATTTAAAAGATGTTCATGGACAAAAATTAAAATTCATTAAAAACATGTTCATGGACAAAAATTAAAATTCATTAAAAACATGTTCATGGATAAAAATTAAAATTAATTTAAAACATGTTCATGGATAAAAATTAAAATTTGTAAGTAAAAATATTCATGGATGAAAATTAAAATCCATTCAGTAAAATTAAAATTTATTAATAAACATATGGATAAAAATTTACATTCATTACTACAGTTTTAGGCAAAAGATTTATGATTATTTTAATTTTTTCCGGTGTATTTTTAATAATTTTAAATAGTTTTTTTGGAAAAATGCGGTTAAAAAGAAAAGAAATCCAGAAATCCATGAATTAATCAAAACATTATTTTAAACAAGTAACGCATAAGTGTCAGTGAGGAATTCCTCAAAAATTGCCAGTGGGCGCTTTTTCAAGAGCTAGCCGATGAATTTTCTACAGTGGAATTCATGCCTATGTTTACTAATTCCATAAACATTGTCTTGAGCCCTTTTCGATCTGTATCTGCTTGATTATCTCTGTAATCTTTCACATACCTTTTTCTAAACATTCTAGAAGCGTTTTCACGGCTTCTCGCGCTAACCCCTAAAGTTTTTGCGATTTCTCTAAAATGAGCAAGTTTGTCCATCTGATCAAGGGGAATATTTAAATTTATATAGCGTTCATACATCGTATTTGCTAAAACCTCATTGGTTATATTTACATGTTGGGCTTCGAAAACCATGGTGACAATATTTTCCTAATACCTTCAGCGAAGAAAATATCGACAGCCTTCTCAAAATTACCTAGCAGCGAAAATGAATTGTTAACAAATACGAAACTCCTATCATTTCAACTCAGTTAAAGGGATAATGAAGTGGTCAGACAACCACTTTTTAAAGGTTTCGGTAAGTTTCTTTATTGATTTCGATGTTATTTTAACCAGAGAGAATTTATAATAGGGAGTGGAAGCTCTTGCCCTTGACAGTGCTAAATACAATGTAGCTCTATGCTCAAACAAGTAGGCTGCGACGCTAAAACTGGCCAGGTAAATTTCCGGTCAATTGATTCTCCTCTAATTTTAAAGTTTGCCCTCAATCACTATTGGCTGTACAATTACCCAATAAGGGTTCGCGATTTCGAGTGCGACTTTCGCCATTTGGAGTTATTTTAAGTCAGACGTTTCCCTTTCCCTAAAAAGGTAGTGTCCATCTCCCTAGACCCTCCCGCAACATTCTAGACCCACCCTAGAGGGAGGGGCCACAAAAAATTATACCGGAAATAGACCTGGCCAGTTTTGTTGATCACGTGATTTTTGAGCTACATAATATTCCTCAGTTTCCACTCCCTCTGATAAATTCTCTCTGTTTTAACCTTGTGTATCGATTAAAAAACTGTCTGACCAATTCACCATCCCTTTAAATAGGGTGTATCATGTTTTATCTCTCTTTTTACCTCTCCGAGTGACGATGACGTCACGTAGAGGTAATATTGTGTGTCTGTCTGTCTGTCAGTCGCGGCGTTCGCAGTTCACAGAGTCACTGACGATTAAAATAATTAATATCAATAATGTTTAATTATTTTAAAAAAACCTCTTTTTTGTCTCGACTCGGAGAGGTTTACGTTGGTTTTCCAACTTGTTATTTTTGTATACATGTTATTCTTTCGTAAAGATAAGTTTCATTATTTGTAAATTTATTTTTTACATATTCGGGGATTTTTTTAAGAAGTTGTTTCACAGAGATCAGAAATTAATGCGGATAGTTTTTTAAATAATAACAAGTTGGGAAAACCAAAATATTACCTCTCCGAGTCAAGAGGTCTACTACTACAAAGTTATTTACCTAGATATGGAATTATTTCTCTTTTTTGAAGTAAAAATTTTCGAAATATTGAAGCAGTATTCCAAGCATAGCGAATATACAGTAAAGCAGACGACATTTTACATCCAATAAGGATAAATCTTGGACCCATGGAAATCAGTTAATGGCAAAAAGAACAGGAAATGAAGTCTACGCTTCAGCTGTTTACCCTATTTTCTGATAGCTACATTCACAACTGGTTAGCAGTGTAAACACTATCGTCTCGTCTCACCTCAACAATATTCTTAGTTTGCCAACATGAGTGTTAACGTTAAATAATTAACTTATGATAATACCAAAGCTAAATTGTAGCTAGACGCACTGATAGTCAATGCGCACCATAAAGAGAATAAAAACTCTGTAGCTTAGCCCTACTAATCTAATTGCCAACATGATCTTTTCTTCTATTATAAATCTTAACCTGATTATTTAAGAGTGTATTTAACTTTCGGCTCACTCTGAACCGTTCATGTCTCTTCATTTCAGACACGAAAATCAAAACCCAAAGTTTACATCACCTCAGGCCTCAATTATTTACTCTATATTTCACTAAGCTTATTGCAAGTAGTACTAGATATACCCGCCGGAGTCTAGTTTTTAGCTTTCTTCATAAAATTACTAAACCAAGGATTATTCTATATACAGATGTAGTATAGCTTTAGTAATTTATAAACAGCCATTTCAAATAATAATATTAGTAAAACTCTTTGAATATAAAATGAAACAGAGCTTTAAAGCTACAAAAGCACTAAATGCATCATAATTACGAAAAATATTTCATCATATTCACTTTATATTAAGGATAAAGGGAATATTATGGTTCTGTAGGATTTCTTTACACATCAAAACAAAACGAACTTCTAACGCAGCGCACTGCGGCACTAGTGTAATAACGGACGGACACACACAGACAATAACATAGACTGCTTTTTAACTCTTTCCGTATTAATTTTGAATTGAGAAACAAGATTATCTTAAATATTAAAATAAATATAATTAATATTTTATTTTCTTCGTTAGTTATTCGCCTTATTGAACGTTACATCGTTTTAAAAAAGAACAATTAAACATTCTTGAGAGACCTGACTAATATTGGCGTTTGAAATGAAGCATACGCCCGTTGCGTCGCCTTACTCAAATAGGTAGTATATAAGGGTTTCGAATCGCAGCTATGGATAAGAACATCGCAATTGCGTGAACCTTGGCGGAAGACCCCGTCAATGGAAGGCTAGACGTTTCTCGTAACCCTAGCCGATCGCCGCGTATGTCTTAACCTTAAGGATGATGGTGGTGTTAGAAGCCAGGTGTGCAGACTGGTGTCCATGTGGGATGGACAAAGAATAGAAGATGGTGGTGTTTAGAAGCCAGTAAGTACAGACTGGTGTCCATGTGGAATGGACAAAGACGAGAAGGTGGTGGTGTTTAGAAGCCAGTAAGTACAGACTGGTGTCCGTCCATGTGGAATGGGCGAAAAACTAGAAGATGGTGGTGTTTAGAAGCCAATAAGTTCAGACTAGTGTCCATGTGGGGTGGACAAATGAACAGAGTTGTTAAACAGGCAATGGAGTAATAGCCTGTAAGTCGAATACAATTTCCGGGACTGTAAATGCGGTCTGGAAATTGAATATACGTTTGCTCCGATTTGCAAACTGCGAACGCGGTCACGTGGGTGTAACAACGGACAGACAGACACACAGACACACAGACAGACACACAGACACACAGACACGTTGAAATTAGAACCTCTCCTTGACATACGTCACTCGGAGAGGTAAAAATTTGGAATAAGATTTATCTCTGTGTAGCTACTAGGAAAGTTAAAACGTTTTTGGTAGAGATTAAACAACTGTAGTAGAAACACGAGAAATCAGCTATTGTCATTTTATTACAATCAGAATAAGCCTCTTCGATGTAACTAAGAGGGAAAGACATGGGGGTAAAAGTCTGCCTTCAATCTCGCTTTTCAGCGCCTGCGCTCTAGGCGTTTTGAGCGTGCTATGGGTCAGTCGAAGAGGCTTATTTCACTATTCTCTGGGGTTTTTAGCGCACTTACTAGTTTTGCTGTCATGTCCCTTCTCTAATATCCCTGCTTCGGAGAGGACGCTGGCAAAAAATAGCCTTTAGAAAGTTTAGACCGCGGGGGCGGGGCGGGTCACGCGCGTACTTCTTATGAGTGTTGAAGTTAGGTTATAATTATAATGAAACTGAGCTTTAGTTGATTAAGAAAGATCAAGTTCCGAGAGAAGTGCGGACTTCTCTGAGAAGCCTTAATGCGCTCTCGGAACGTAAGTACAGCTTTCTTAATAAAAATACAGAAGCCTTTGTTAATCGAGAAAGAAAATGTTCATGGAGTCTTCAATAATTTCAAATTATGTGTAAAGATACCAAGTGCTTTAGCAGTGAAACAAGGAGAGTTATTTTGTAAGAAGAATTGAGAACATTAAATAGTTACTTCCAGGAACCGCCTTGGAAAATAGGCGTATACTCAATCAAGCCTAAGAAGGAACACGAAAATGGCAAATTATTGTATAACATTAAATTTAGCTTTAAAAGTAGAATATCTTAAATCTGGACATACGATCTTCATTCAATTTAAGTCTGTTGTTAAGCGTAAAAAACTTTACCTTATCCCATCTAGTTTACACCAGGAACCGCCTTTGATTAAATGACTAATTTTAATCAAACCTAAAGAGGAACTCGAACTTGATCTTAATCAACTAGAATTTAGTACAGATATATACATATACAAACATTGAAGGGTCAGGAGATGTTTTCAACGACGACTATAAATAAATATCAGCAACTCACCCGTACACATAGTGCCCTTTCCGTATGGAAATGATCTCTCGTTCTAGCAACCGTGCCCACATTCCCCACCCCTCGTCTACCCAAAAAACTGTCTATAAAGAATATATTTCGCTTTCCAATAACTCCGTTTCAATACACCCGACCATCAAATTAACCTTGAACTTGAGGGTTGTCGCATTGTAACCAGGTGAATTCTTTGACGATGCCAATTATTTCTTTCTCAATACTTCGAAGAGCCGGAAAAGGATTTTTTCTTAACAAGGGTCCAGACAAACTTGTTTTACGTCCATCTGAAGTCGGAAATTGCTGTTAAGTCATACCGTAGAAATTTCCTTTCGCAATTCTTCCACATAACTATTTTTAAGGTGGTTGTGGATCTTGCCTTAAACGGTTTCGATCCACGCTTGTTTTTCGTGTGTCCGGGGCCACACACACAGAACACCATCGCAAGTCTAGGTGTGATTACATAACCACACCTAGCAAAAATGTGATATGATCTAGAACTACAAGGTTTTCAGTTTCGTTTCCCAGTTGACGGTTTTAATAAAACCGCATTTGAAAGGAGGGAAAAATACCTTCCATTTCTGCTTTCCCCCGGCTACATATTTTGTGTAGAGGACGTTTAAAACAGGCTTATTGCAAAAATACACATAAATAGGACGAGTGGGAAAGGATCTAGATCAACACAAGTTTCAGCCTCGTTCCTATTAGACGGTTTAAAAAAACAGTACTTGAAATTGTAAATAAGAGACTGCCTCCCACTATTATACGCAAAACGTACCTTGAATGTAAGTATTTTGGAGCATAATTCGTTGCCGTTTAAAATATTCAAAGTTTTATAGCTTAAGTTTGTGAAAATATCCAATCTTTTAATAAGCCTTCACTAAGTATCATTAGATATTTACATAAAATGTCATAACGTTTTAGAAACTTGAGAGGTTACTGGTTTGATGGGCTTTTTTCAATTTTAAAGTTTAATTTTTTGTTAACCTATTAGCATATTACCGGCCCTACTTGTAATGCACGTAAAGTTGTGAAGTTAGCACCATTCCAACAAATGTTCAAGACAAGAACTTGCAAATTCATTTATCTTACCATGAATATACTATTTTTAGCCACATCGTATCATGTGAACCTACTATGACGCTCTTAGTTTAACCTGCCCTCTTATTGTAGGTGTGTCACAATACCACCTTTGACAATATAAAATTTTTCGTTCGTCATTGAAGGGAGAAAAATGTGTAGTGAGGTGATATTTTCATTCGTCTACTTAAAAGGAAGGGCATTATGATTGTAAGATTAAGCTATATACATTAAAATTTCTCTAACCCGTCGACAATGAAGATTTCACGTTTTCAATACCGCTCCCCCATTTCAACATTCAAAGAAATCGAAGGGAATTTTAAGAGAAAAAGCAAATGTATACTGGTGTTATTTTAGAATGGTCTTGAGGCACGGGATATTACAATTATAGCCTGAGTAAATTATTGAATGATTGTGTCC